>CAOGCB011189442.1:0-15449 GCA_948266635.1 Cnidoscolus chayamansa | reverse complement strand
TCTCTTTGATGCATAAAAGATCAGAAAGACTAACCTGCAGATGTCCTAAAGCATTTTGAGCACGAGGTTCTGCCATAGAAGCTTCAAAGTCAATATAGAAAAGGTAGTCAAAGTACCTAACAGAGGAAATACATTATTGGTACAGCAAAGGCGTATAAATCTAAAATACTCCAAAATCTCAAAACACCTGAGCTACTGCATAAACAGTGATATGATTGAGAGAAGTAGTGAAAGAAAAATTAATTTGAATTTGATAAGTCTCTCCCATTTCAGTTACCCAGGAATACGCAAGTGAAAAGTTAGCCAAATAGTTATATTTCCAGTTGATTGAGTGGAGGCCAGTATTTTGCAATTGACACATATGGAAGCTTAAAATGTATCAGTAAAAGGATAATTAATATCTTTATAAGCACCAAATTGTGAAAGAGAACAACATTTTTTTTTTCAAAAAGAGAACAACTCGTCTTTTGGTAAACAATAATGTTTCTTTTTTGAACAATGCACAACATGGAATTGTGTTTTATGAAATGGGATGAGTTTATTTCTTGTCGCTAGGCAATGGCATCCAACCATTGAACATATTTTCAGAAATGCACCATTATTTCACAGAAATAATGAAATGACACAGTTAATAAAAGAACAAGATGCCAATTACCATTTTCCCTTTGTGAATGAAAATATGTTATGATCCCATTGATGTTACTTTTTGTCCTGCAAAATGCTCTTATAATTTACAAATTTCTGTATGCACTAAAAATATAGTCATATTTTCTGATTGTTACTATCATTATTACACTTGATCATTTCTTCCTGGCTAAAACTGTTTGATTTGCTTTTCACATCCAACTTGCAAATCTTTACCCAAAAATTTATCACTTACTTGGCACTTCCCCTGTTAGAATCATCAACAACCCTCAAAGGACGTTTTCTTTGTGGGCGGCTCTCTATCTGAAAAAAGAGAGAGAGAGAGAACCATTAGAGCCTTTGGATACAATGGTCAAACAACAAAAGCAAGCTCTTAGTTAAAAGGTTACCTTTGACAAATTAATGCCCCTTGAAGCAAACACTGCCAGTGCTTTGAACAGAACACCAGGACCTTCTTCAAGGGTGAAAACAATGCTTGTCTGGATGCGAAAATTTTTTACTAGGTAAAAGTGATGAATGAAAAAGCTTCTCTTAATATTTCAAGGAGGAAAAAGAATCTGTGAGGCTGTGCAACAAACGACAATACCTTATAGGGTCTATCAGTTCCAGGAATTATTGGTTCTCTTGCAAGTATCAAAAAGCGGGTGACGATATTGTCCTCATCCTGATAAGCCCAAATGGTGAAAATTGGTTAAAAACTGTAAAAAAATTACAAGAAAACCAGTGATCACAAGCATCAAATCTCAATATGCTTTTCCAAAAAGTAATCATGAGGAGTTCTCGGTACGGCCAGGGGCAACAGCTGCTTGACTTGGGCAGTTTTTAAATGCTAGGCTATCATTCTCTACCAGGTGAATTTATTTAGCAAAATTCACAACCAACATCAACAACATTGAAATGTCCAAGGACAGCTGAATGAGAAGTTTAAACACTAATAACAAACTTGTCCTAATAGCTTCTTTTACAATAAGACCAAAGGTAGCACCACTTTATTTCTCTTTACAGAAAAATGTGTTTAAATATCTACCGAGAGCACGCTGCAGTTGTCTTCTCAAACTCAAGTTTTTCCTTATATCTCTAATTATCCACACAGTAGAATGGTCCCACTAGATGTGAAACTTCGGAAGGAGAAAAAATGTTTCTGCCTCATGAAAAGAGTAGATCCAGCAAAGATATTAATTTATATGACGGAAAATCAAAAACTTCTGTTATTTCACTTTCCTTAAGAAAAGATTTCCAGTTTTAATTTAAACAGTTAAACAAAACACTGGAAACACATACATTAATAAAACAGTGTGACTATAATTCACTTATTTATGCATCTTGCTAGGATTATATTTTGGAAGAATGATACTCATGATTTAAGCCCTCAACCAACTAAATTTCAGAAGGAAAAAGATATAATTAATGAGATTGACTGCTAACAGGTGAACCATAAAGTTTATAAGATCGACTATTTTCATAATCAAGATTTTAACTTGTCAAAACAAATGTTCTGTGGTGTTAGACAAGTATCTGAAACTGATCTCAATCATGTTTTATTCCGTGGGATGCAATTTCTCTTGAAGAAATTTATATTAATAAAATTGTACAAGGGCATATCATCACCTGGATTTTTTCAGCAAGAATGTCAAGACCATAGATTTCCGCTGCGCGAGCACTTGCGATGGCACCAGTTTCTCTGATGCCACATGCAGCTACCATCTGGTGCAATTCTTTTATTATATAGCATACAAACTGTTTCTAATATGATCCAGGATCATTATAAGAAGGGATTCAGATAATTTTGAAGAATACCTGAGCAGCGCCAGCTGTATCATCAGTGCTAACTTTTACTACACCTAACTCCATCAATGTCATCTCACAGTGCGAAAGGGCCTGCAAGTCAGAATATTTTTAATAGCATCAAATATTTCAGACCAAAAGCTCCAAGGTAAAAGTGTTTAGTAAAAGTTTATAGTAAACTTCTACTATTAACTTTCAGATATTAAGCCAGTACAAAAATGGCAAAAGTCCTTTAAACTGTTATGGCAAAGCGTTGATTCAAGTGTTAAAGGTGGTTTTACACGAAAAGCTTAAAGTTTGAACCGGTATTAAATCTCCCTTTAGGTAGATCAGTGCCAATTAATAGCTTGTGCAAAGCAGCTAAAAGTCACCATATTGAAATCAGTTCAGAAGTTTTAGTCATAAATAAGTTTGCTTAATTGTATCAACCGCATATTGATAATACTTGCATCTACTAGGGGAAACATAGCTTGTATATTGCCAGGTGTCTTCTAAGACAAACAACAAAAAATGGCAATGTAACATTCTAAAAAGGACAAACCTGGGGGTGGCTCAAGACACGTTTCAGGTCCACCTTACGTACACCAGACAATCCCAACAGACAATGGTTTACTGCCATTTGCACCTCCCCTACTATGTGCAACCTATGTCGAAGGAGTAAGTCATAATTACGGTGGATGCTGCCCCCAACTGAATTCTCAATGGGAAGGACTGCTTTATCCACTAACCAGAGTTCAACTGCCTGCTCAGTGAAGTGCAAGAGAACAAATGTGAGAATTACATAGCGATCAGTTCAAACAAAACTTAATTGTACATAATGATTAGATGAACCTTGAATGCAGCTTCAAAATGTTCACATGGGACGGTTTCACACTTGGGGTATGCTTTTAGTGCAGCAGCCTCACTATATGCTCCGGCAATTCCCTGGAACAGGCACCAAAGAAAAACATGAGAATAGCAGGGGGAAAAAAGAACAGTGGGATCATGAAGAATGTTTAAATGCTTACCTGATAAGCAACCCGTACTTTTACGCTGTCATCGCGGGATGCAGAAAGATCTTTTGCTGACAATGGTTCTGCAAATCACAACAAAATGCAAAGTAGATTAATTTACACTTACTTCAATTTCAAATATAATATCTCGATTAACAGTTGGAACAATCCAACTGTAAAAACCACCTATGAGATCTTAGCAACCTTACAATAAAAATAATAATTCCAGATAATCAACCAAAAAGATCCTATGAGGTAAAATTATTCATTTGTCAAATTGTCATTAAAAATTGAAAATATAAAATAATTAACCATACAAGGTGATCCTTCCTTCCTTTAAAAGACAAAGCCGTAAATTTACTCAAATACATTGAGAATCCAACAATTAACCTATGCATGCACATTATAAACATTCAAAAACATCAGATTCTCATGTCGCATTTCCAATTTTCAATGAAAATTTTCTCCTTAAATGCAATGGTTTATATTCAAAACAATAATAATAGACTGCTAAGACCATTAGAAACACACTATTCACTTCAAAGTTATGGTAAATTTATCCCGCCTAGACTACAAGAATGTTTGATAGAAACCATAAAACATTATAAACCAGCACAGAAAATCAATCTGCATTCTCAATAATTTATGCGTTTTGGAGTTCACTATGAAGGTAAATTCATCATTCAGCTCCAGTGCTATTTATGTTAAATAGGACGATGAATTGCAAACAAGAATCAGTAAATATTGTATGATAATTCACCATATACCTTTCAAATAAAAACGAACAAGAGTTTAATCTGAAAAGCTATAATTGAACAGACTCACTTGGAAGAAGGTTCAAATCCTTGTGAAAGACTCTGAACTCGGTGTGCTGAACCTTATCAATTGCCCCATAAGGCTCCATCTCAGGAATGAAGGGCTTATCGTCATCTTTAACAGGAGTAATAGCTCTCTGAGCGGAAACAGCCAAACGACAACATTCCTTCTCAGGGAACCTATCAAAATCCCAATTGCTTCTCAAATCAAAGCCGAACTCACTTCGCTTATACACCAAATCTGATCCGCTCACATTCGAAAGAGGTCTTATTTGGTTAACCCAGATGGTTCCAGCAGCCCTCAAAGCCATGAGAGACGATAAAAAAAAAATCTCAACTTTCACAATGTAAAAGCATACAAAAAAAACAACAGAGCAATAGAAGAAATCATGAGAAAGAAAGAGAAGGGTCGTTGGTGATGTGGTTGTTGACGGTGTGTTTTGGTGAAGCCCCATACGACATTGTGAAGAAGGTGGACGAGAATGGTTGTGGGGCCATGGAATCACGGACCATGGACCCACAAAATACAAGTCCTAAGAATTCTATGGATTTACGTAGTGCAATGAAGTGAAGTGATATTCATTTGGTTATTTTAACCCAAAAAAACTGGTTTTGAGGAGAGGGAGACAGAGGGGTAGGTGAAAAGAATTTTGGGCACACGTTTTGACTTTCTAGAGAGAAAGAAAGAGACTTTGCTAATCGCTGGCGGCAAAGGACGGCGTGGCAAGAAAGAGAAGCTGTATCAGAAATGAGTTTCCAGTTTGTTTAACTTCCCCTTTGTTTAAGCAAACTGATAAGACTATTTTATATTTGTTTTTAGAAGATCCTATTATCTGTAAGCAGTTTGGCACCACCCAACAGCTCAAGCTTGGGACTTGGTTTGGGTAGGTAACTTATCCATCTTCTCTGTGCCTTTTATCCTCATTTCTGCCTGCAAAAGCCAACAACATTAACTCTTTTCTTTTTTTTTTTTTTTTTTTTTTTTTAACTCAGAGCTTGCTACTTCTATGGAGCGTATGACTCATACTTTTAAAATCACAGTGAGTTAAATTTAGATTTAATATTAATTAATAAAAATAAATATTTACTTTCGACATTAAATTCAGTAAGACTTATAAATCTTAATACCCATCTTTAAAAAAAATTACAATATACTATTTTCATCACTCCAAATCTCGAATTTATTATTCATGTGTTGATTCTTAAAGAAATGCAAGTGATTATAAATTCTAGACAATATAAGTCAATAATCATAACATAATACACTTTACCATTAAAAAATAATTATTAATAAAATTTTAAAGTTAAATGTGATTATATATATATATATATATATGTATGTATGTATATACGTGGTTATTAAAAACACATGTCATAAAAAAGTTTAGCTGTTTGACACACACCTCATTAAAGGGATTGACCATGTCCATTTTTCTCCCCATCCCCTTCTAGATGGTTGAATGGTCAAGCTAATATATATAAGATATTTGATGTCCTTATCACATCATCTCTTGCCCAATTTTTAATTTTTATTTAAAAAAGAAAAACTCTAAATTTGTTGATTTATCTTATAAGTATTAATGTAAATAAATCAAGTTGAGTCGGGTTTTAAAGAGTTTAAATTTAACTAGTTAAAATTTTTTTAAATTTAAATCTGATTTATTTCGAAATCAAATCAAATATCAATAAATTTAAATAAATTAAGCTCGATTAATATTTATTGAGCTGAATTTCAATAACTTACAAATATCTCACTTCATTTAGAATTCTAAGATAAAGTTATTTGATATGTTACACTTAACCAAATTTTGATTGTGGTGAATTATTTATTTTGTTGTTGGGGTAAGTGAAGGATTACAAATTAATCCTTCCAAAATGATGGCTGCATAAAGCAATCAACAATCTTTAGAAAATTGACCATTTTTATTGTTGAAATCGAAAATTATATTAGTTAAATATAGGGAGAGATGATATGATCATTTGATGCCTTTTGGTACTAAAAAAGTTTGATAATTCCGATTCTAAGGGATTCTTTCATCTCGGTCCAGTAGTGTAAGAGGGGGAGGTAAATCACGGTACACGACAGTCTTTTAGATGGGAGGCCTAAGGGTCCGGTGCACACAATGAGCCCACTCAGAGGGTGAAACTTCCACACTGCCGCTGCCGGGACTTAAACCTTAACTTTTTGATACCAACTCTACTATCCGGACTCACCAACCGTGATCATTTGATGCCTTTCTTCAAGGGTATCTTTTATTCTTTCAAAAGGAAAACAGAGGTCTGTTATCTAGAGAAGTCTTTGATAGGTAGATTTATATGGTTACAACTTTCTCTTATTGGTGGCTTAACAAACAACAAATCTCAGCAACTCTTTAAAACTCTCTTCTAATCTTACACTTCAGAAAAAAAAAAAAAAAACAATTTTTTATTAAAAATATATTAATGTGATGTATAAAAATTAAATTTAGTTATAAAAATATTAAAATATCAAAATAAAAATTTCTAAATTGGTTTTTATGGGAGTTCTTATTTTTCACTAGGGTGAGTAATTCTAATTAAAAAATCAAATTGAATTAATTGATTTTAATTTAATCAGTTCGATCATATCAATTTAATTTGGCTATAATTTTATAAAAATTTTAATTTTAAATTCGATTCAATTTATTTATATCGAAAAATCCACAAATGGACTAAATTGAACCACATTTTCTTTCTAATCCATTTTTATTTTCTTTGGTGTAATTTTCACAGTGCTGGAAGCCCAGTGCAGGGTCCAATCATTCCATTTTGGGGCTTAAAGACACAAATAAGGCCATTCTCTACTAGTAGATTATACAGCTGCTGACAAGTGGGCCTGCAGTCCTGTGTTCTTCACATAGTTAACTAATAAATATGGGCTCAATTCTCAACCTTTCTTTCTACAAGGACTCACTCTGCCAGAAAGCATTCTGAATTTATTTTTATTTTCTTGATTTTTCGTTGGAGACTGAAATAATTAGAGAATATATTTCTATACAGAAAAGTTTGTTGTTATTGAAGTATGGGCCAGTAAAAAAGAAGCATGGCATGGGTTGGGGTGGTGATATGATATGCTTTTACTCCATAAATGCATTACCCTTAGCTTTTTAAGTTCTAAGAAGGATCTAATGAATTGTGAGTATGGCCCCAGCACATCTCATCTCAGTATGGGTGTGGCCCTAAACCCTTCCATTTCAATTCACCCATCATTCTTCATTTACGATCCATCTTCAACCTACCAATTTCATCTTTTATTTCTTAATTCTTTTTTTATATTTAAATGTTACATTTAATGTACAAATTTATTTAAAAAAATATATATAAAATCAATTTCGTTTTATTTGAATATTGAGGTCAATGCTTGTGTGTTAAAAGAAAAAGATGACAGAAGAAAGCATGTTGACCAAACACAGAGGAAAGAGAAATAAAAAATAAAAAATAAATTAAAAAAAGACATGTTCCGGCGTAATGCAGACACAATCCCCTGTTCTTAGTCTCATCTTGTCTCCTTAAGCTCTCTCTCTTGTCCCACTTAGATATTTTTGTCTATTTCCTTCTTTATTCATTTATAATTAATTATTTTCATTAATTTTAATAAAAATATGATAGACTTAAAAAAAAAAAAAAGGCATGAATGGATATGTAAGAGAGAAGCAGAACCGACTCACAGGAAAAGGGGAAAGGAAAAATCTACACTGGTCCGTAGCTATACCCTCCCGCATAGAGAATTTAAAGCTTCCGCCTTCACACTTCGCTTCCTCCTCCTACGCCTTTGCTTTTTTCCTTTCTCATCTCCGGCCAAACCATGTCTACGTCACCCTCCATCAAACCCCAAGACTACGCTCACAGTCCTGTCCATTACGCTGTCGCTTTAGGTGATCACACTACTCTTTCTAGACTTGTTTCTGCTCTCCCTCGCCTTGCTGATCCTTCTCAAGTTCACACAGACTCTGATTCTATCATCCAAGAACGAATTGCTGATCAGATCTCTGCTGTTCTTGATCGCCGTGATGTCCCTCACCGTGAGACCCCTCTCCATTTGTCTGTTAGGTTGAATGACTCGTTTGCTGCTCGTACTCTTGCTTCTGCTGGTGCTGATGTCTCGCTTCAAAATTCTGCTGGTTGGAACCCTCTCCAGGAGGCTTTATGTCGCCGCAACTCTGAAATTGCTTCTATTTTACTCCGCCTTCACCATCGTTCTGCTTGGGCTAAGTGGCGCCGTCGCCTCCCACGTGTCATTGCCGTGCTTCGCAGAATGAGGGATTTTTACATGGAAATTTCCTTCCATTTTGAGAGCTCTGTCATTCCTTTCGTTGGAAAAATTGCTCCTTCCGATACCTACAAGATCTGGAAGCGAGATGGGAATCTCCGAGCGGACACTTCATTAGCTGGCTTCGACGGCTTGAAGATCCAGCGTGCAGACCAGAGTTTCCTCTTCCTCGGTGACGGTGACCAAACGCACAACGTTCCTCCAGGTTCATTGCTCGTGCTTAACCGTGACGATCGCAAAATCTTTGACGCATTTGAAAATGCAGGAGGTCCGATGAGTGAGTCTGACATTGCCGGATTCTGCTCCCAGACCAGCGTGTACCGCCCTGGAATGGACGTCACGAAGGCTGAACTGGTTGGCAGGACCAACTGGAGAAGACAAGAGAAGACAGAATCAGTAGGAGAATGGAAGGCTAAAGTGTATGAAGTGCACAATGTGGTTTTCAGTTTCAGGTCGCGCAAAGTTACTCACAACGAAAACGAAGTCGCTGGGAGCGAGCAAGTCTTACCTTTAGAGCTTGACGAAGATGACGATGGATTTTTAGTCGCTGAGAATCCTAATTTTGGGTTTAACAATGATACTAGGAGGCGGCACAGTAGTTTTGTGAGAGAGGAGAGAGAGTGGGTGACGGTTGGGAGGAAGAGTGTGGACATAATCCCATCGTCGGCAATGTCAGCGCCACAAAGAAGATCGGCGGTTCCGATAGCGCCTGCGCCTCAAACGAAGGAGAAGGAATACGTTAGGAGTCTGAGGCCGTCAATTTGGTTAACGGAACACTTTCCGTTAAAGACAGAGGAGTTACTGCCGTTACTTGATATTTTGGCCAACAAAGTTAAGGCTGTGAGGAGGATGCGGGAGTTACTCACCACAAAATTCCCGGCGGGAACTTTTCCGGTCAAGGTAATTGAATAATTAAAAATTATGGAATTACTTTTCCGGGTCCCACAGTATCGTAATTGGAAGTGGGACCCTTTGCTTTTACGTCTTTTGATGGTTCAAGCAAGCAACGAACAAAAAAAGCAGTGCCTCCTCCGCCTGGGATTGGAGAAGAAGCTTTTTGTGGGGACCGCCGTTTGTGGTCGGTCTCTTTAAGCCTACAGTGCTGCTGTGTGGGGCCCAAGTACTCCGAGGTTAGCATGGTTTGGGCCCCACTCTCGTTGCTTTATCATCTTCCCCCCTTTGAACCCTGTTGCTTCACCACAAAGTAGAACTTGTATATTCAACTGTGTCTACTTTGTTGAATTGACTTTGTCTTAAACTGTGTGATTAACGTTGATGATTGGTTCTTTGTATGGCTTTGGTGGGGCAGGTGGCGATTCCGGTGGTCCCTACGGTGAGAGTGGTGATAACATTCACCAAGTTTGTTGAGCTACAACCAACTGAACAATTCTACACACCGCTTTCTAGTCCTAGACATTTTGCGCATGGAGGAAGAGTAGCAGCATCAGAGGATGATCATAAATCAGATAGCCATTATTCATCTCTGCCGTCCACGTCGTCATCGATCTCAACAGGGTGGCTGAGGCGAAACAACAGCCACTCAGCGAGTAAGCAGAACCAGCGTTGTCCTGCTCCTTCAATGGGGCAGCAACAAGCAGATCCATTTGCTATACCTAGTGGGTATACGTGGACGAATGCTGATGACAAATCCAGCAAAATGAAGAAATCTAAGTCAGTAAGGAAATCTAAATAAGTGTTTGTATTCATGGAGATGATAAAAAAACTAAGAGGAGGAAAGTGAATCCAACTAGGTGAAAAGACAGAAGGGAAAATTTTAACATTGGTTGATGATGGATTACTTCGTATTGCATATGTTTTGGGCTTGCAAAAGTGTAGTGGTAGAATGTAGATATACCATCTGCTTAATCAAATCATGGGGTGGTCTGAGATTTTTCAACCTTATGGTTAGAAGCAATTAACTTGCCAATTTGTTGCACACTGTTTTCTTAATTTTAATACACCATGAAGCAATTAGATTATAAAATGCTTCTATTATACTTAATTCAAACTAAGAAGCCGAACCAATACTCACATATCATTGACTATAAATATCGTGTTATTGAGTTGTCTGTTCTCCTATGGAACTGGTGGGTCTTTCTTGCTTGTAGATTTTTCTTCTCTGCTGGTTACACTATGATTTTATTTTTCATTTGTTAAATGAAAGCATCAAATCTTTCAAATTCCAATGCATTGCACAATAATTCAGCCACTACCCTTCTCTTTATTCTTTCACCATCCTCACCCTTCATCTTTCTTCTCGTAGCTTTTTTGTTTCAAAGGTACGCATATTTGTAGAAGCTGAAATTAAATTTCTAGTTCTCTATCCACTATAAGATGCAAGAAGAAAGAAACAGGCAGGTAGTGGCTACAAGTAGTAGCTACACAAAGGAAAGATAATTGACTTCATTAATGGTCCTGATTAGGGTCTGAAGACTCTGAACTTTAACCACAGTTTTGCTGTACCTTGGTGGTGAAATTTCAGCTGACGTTAACGAGCAATCATATCCTCTGCTATATTATTTATTTTGCTGCTCTTTCAAATGATTAACTGAGGCAGAGTTCTTGAATCATTTTTTTTTTTTTGATATCAAGCTTATGATGCAAATTCTCGAAATTATAAACAGGTAAATTCGAATTTAATCTCAGTTAACAAGAATAACTATTGGCTCTCAGCGTTGGAAGCAGAACTTACAAATCTTGATGCTTCTACCGAAAAACTTACAAATCAATATGCTCTTTCTACCAATTGAACTCTCCACTTCTTAACATACATTCCCCATCTTAACTCCTACTCCGTGGGGGTTTGAATCATTTCTTTTTTCCAAAGGTAGAAGGGTGTCTTGATTCTTTTTTTATGCTAGAAAATTGTGGACAAAACATATAAGATATAACTATACATTCTTAGCAGTATTCTGATTACGGTTTTTATTTTTTTTTATTTTTCTGAACCAGAGTAAAAAATTCTGATCCAGTCTGGTTCGATCAATCTAAATCATTAAATTTTTTTGAAGCAGAAACCCAGCTATAAGGCCCAACATCATTCATTATTATCAATATATTTTTTGCTTCTAAATAGAAGCAACGCACATATACCAAATCTAAGTGTATTGGTTGAGTTTCTTAACCAAACAAATTGAAAATTAGTATTTATCCGTAGATGTTGGTGATTAGTGAGGAATAGGTGGTAGCAATTTAAGTATCTAATATATTACAATGATTGTTACTCAATCTTTATATATGTGTGAAACAAAATAAAAAAATCAACAGATCCCTTGTCAGCTCAAGGAAACTCAATGCACTCTTATGGGCAATAATAGATTATTAGGATGAAACAGAGGAATTAATTTATGAAATAAGATCAGAGTAGTTAGTGCTGAACAACAGGCAAAAATCTTGGTTAGTTCTTCCTGTATAAGGAATAAAATGAAAAAAGAAAAAGAATATATAAGAAAACATCAATGGGTTTGAATCCTAAATCACGAACTACCATATGGAAAGCAAGGATGAGTTAAACTAGGAAAAGAATTTAAAAAAGAGATTCCAAACATAGTTTGCTTCACAAGGGAGAAACAGGTGAGTTGGCAATTCTCCTTTAAAAAAGTATAAGATTGAGTAAAGACAGCACATTTACAGGTGGCCCTCTTCTTTTCTTCAGCTTACACTCATTGGTCCTTGAGCACTTAAATCATTTTCTCCTCTATCTTCAGTTCTTCAATCCAAGTCTCTGCTGCCCTCTCACCACCAGGTACTCTCTCTCTATATCTGCTCTTTCAGTGTGTTTCTTGGAATTTTTTCTTGCTTTGTTTGACCTCTTTTCTTTCTACTGCTATAGATCTAGATTTACTAATCATATGTAAGTTTGCTGCACAAGTGGAAAGGGTTCATGATCATTTATTTTTTCTGGAATTTTTTGGGTTTGTGTCGAACAAAAGCAGGAAACAATGGAAAGTGAGGCACCAAGCTGGGCAGATCAATGGGGTGCAGGAGGTATTGGTGCCATGCCAGAAGAGGACACCACCAACAAGAAAGACACCAGCAATAACAATAAGTCAGATGCCAAATCAGGATTATATAAAGCTAAAGCAGCTGCAATGATGGGTGCTCAAAGAATCAAGACTGGAGCATCAAACAGCTTCAAATGGGTCAAGACTAAATGTCAGAAAAAGGGCTCTCCTAAATGAGCACACGATATAACTTGTTCAATTCTCGACATGTATCCCAACCTGTTCTTGAGATATTTTTGGCCTGTTATTATGCATGCATCATATTTTATGTGGATAATTAGTGCTCTTTTCCTTTTTTTGTCAAAGCCTAATTGAAACTATCCTTCTTGAGGTTCTCATAAAAAGCTCAACTAAGATAAACTAATTGAATATTATTAACGGATAGACGAATCTCAGATCAAGCAACTTCTGTTCAATTATCTTTCCATTCACAGAAGCTTCGATCCTAAAGAAGACGAAGTTCTTATTAATCAAGTTTGTTTCTTTGTTTTTAATCATTCTACAACAAACTTTAAGGGTTCATTTGTTATCTTTAGATTGACAAATATGAATAATCTTGAAATAAGAAGCAAATCATTTCCAAATGAAAGAAAATCACTAGAAATTAAATGATTCCATTCAGTTCCAAGTCAGACTTCTTCCACTATCCTTGCTTGCATAAATTCCTACATAAGTTGAGCAGCATATATAAGCAAGGTAGAGACTTAAATCCTAATAGACAGCTCAGAATTTACATCTTTCAGTTTTCATTGACGGAGACAATTCTTTATTCTCTTGGTGGGATCCGAAAGTATTCTCCCCACTGTAAGTCATGTAAAGAAAACCATCTTCATCCTTGTTATCCTCATAGATTGCAGACATCAATGCAGCTGCAACAAACGAAGAATTTTATCGACAAGAATATTTCTAATAGTACTTCATGGATAATGATTTGTTCGTCATTGTCACTGACCAGTTGGAGGTAAAGTATTATTCACAAACATGAATATAGCCTTTTCAGCACTGAGCTTAATCCTTTTCCGGACAACATAGACAAACTGCCCCACAGTCAAATCAGCTGGCACAAGATATCTGAATTCAAATCGAGGAGGAAAATTAAAGCAAACTAGTATACAGTAGAATTCACATTACAAGTTGAGTTGATAAGGCCATTTAAAGAACTCTATGATGTCAAGTTAAATGTCAGCAAAGGGACTTCATAGTTGCATCTAATATCAAATATTTAGGCTTTATGTCTGGCATGCATGAGTAAAAGCAGCCAAATCATATATTTGATCAATAAATGAAAAGAAAAAGCACTTAGTACAACCCACAGGCTTAAAATTTTATGTTTCGTGTATACATATGCATTTTAACTTGCATCTGAAACAGAAAGCTCATGCAGCACATGTGCCGAACGTGATTTATAGCCAGGTATATTGATTTCCAAGTGAACCAATGATAAGCTTTGCCTGAATGATCTGAATGTTATTCATGTTCACCAACAAATGTTATACTATTTTTAATTGATATTACTATCACGACCCCAAAAATATAAATCAATAACTCCAGTGTAAACCTCTATGATCCCATGTTCTAAACTACTAGAGAATCATTCCCAAAATACCAGTTCGACGTCTACCACCAGACTTGTGGACCAATTGGGACCACATAGAACTACAAGTACTTCTACATACTCACCTTAACTACCCAAAAGCATAAAAACATGCTCAAAATATGACCTCAAGCATATGAAAATGGGCAATGCCATATGCTTCCCCAAACTAAAATAAGCACAGCTACATAGAAATAGTAGGTTACGGTACTGAAAACTGAACGAATATACAACTATAGAGGATCTTATTACCGCAGGATATATAACAAGGAGTTCCTTAAAAGTAACAACTTCATTTTGCAACACAATGTGCAAGTGAATGTGAAAATGAAGGCGAGTACAATGCGAGAATGCTACTTACTTCTTCTTATCAATATCAGGAACATCGCTCCTTTCAGCCTTCTCCACAATTACCTGCATCACATGCTCAGTTGCAAGATAAGCATATTGTATAATTGAATGGAAGAGACATAATCTAGTTTGACAGAAATTTGGAAACAGAATGTTACTGGTATTCTCTCATGATACTTCTCCCTGATGCGAGTGGCTTCTGCTTGCCTCCTCTCTGAATAGTAAACATGAAATTAGACAAAAAGTAGGCAATAAATAAAAAAAAATTGTGATAGTTTTGTCTTAAACATTTGGAGGACATCCTATAAAGTAATAAAGGAAAAGTTAAAAGCTATAACTCATACATAGAGTTGAAGTTATTCACCAATTGGAAAAGAAGAGGGAAAATTCTGTTTTTAGATCATGAGAGAAGTAAGAACATTATATCAGCCATAATTTTTTTTATTTTATTATATTAATATTGTATTAAAAAGACATTCGGACACAGAAAAGAAAAATCTTCAATCAACCAGCAAGATTTATAATTGGAAAAAGAAATGGAAAGCACATCATATATATAGAATTAAATTCAAAATCACGAATGTAAGCCATCAATAATTTCAATTTCATTTTTTTTTGGGCATTACAACAATTCTTACAAATTATGCTAAGCATATCATAGACAACTTAGGCCGCATATTGAAGAGCCCCAGTTCCTAACTAGCTATAGAAACAAGAAATCAGAGAATACCCAGAGAAAATAAGATGAAAGAGCAAAAAAAGAAACGAACCCAATGGATGTTCCAGCTTGAAGGTGCTTTTAGCCATGGACACAGTCGAGCTTCTATCACAGCTCTCTGCTAATTTCAAACATGGAAACATCACAACCCCAAAAATTGAGAAATCTCCTAAAAAACAATAGTATACAGGAAAACAACAAACACATGAAGACGAGCAAAAACGTGCACAAAGATTGAAACTTTATAACATACCCAA
>CAOGCB011188974.1:0-15172 GCA_948266635.1 Cnidoscolus chayamansa | reverse complement strand
TATTAATTGGGGCTTTAAGTTGGTAGAAACGATCAGGCAGTACTCCCCATGATTCCGATCCAGAGTATGCTCCTACCCACCGATTAAAGAAATAACTATCAGGAACGAAATAATCCTTTCTTTTTTTTAATCCCCTTTTTTCTTTTTTTTTCAGAAAGAAGAATAGGAACGAAAAAAAAAAAAAGAATCTAATTACAATAGAAAAAAAATCAATCTTTTTTGTTCTTTTTTCCTATATCGCTATTCATAGAGATGGAATTCGTGTCATAATTCGGAATATCTAACTTTTTCGTAATCGAAAACGATAGAAAATATCTATTGGTATTTTTACAAGGAATAAAATACTTTTTACAAAAAGTATTTTATTGAAGGATTTAAGTTATTACTCAAGATTTAAGTTATTACTCAAGAAAGAAAAATGGAAATTCTTAAAGGATGAGATCAATTCAGAAGTCTTTTTTTTAGACAGCTCCTCTCACATACTTTCTTCATCTTCAAGCTTGACTCTGTCTTCCCCTTACCTAGCTTTCAGGGAGAGAAGGTAAGAGAAGTGACTTAATTTATTAATACAACTAAGACCTCTAGGAGCTAATCTCTGAAAGTGCCTAGCTCTGTAGCTAAAGCAATTCGTTCTACTAGCGGTGCTAAAAAGAGTTCATCTTCAAGCTTTTCTTGACCCTTAATTCCCCTTCCCAATCTTCAAGCTAGGGAATCGAGTTCAGCTGCTGGATGAGAGTTCTCAGAGTCACCCTCAAGCGGCCTACAGCGAGAGAAGTAGAGGGAAGAGAGTGAAGCCGCCTACTGAGAGAGAAGTAGAGGGAAGAGAGTGAAGAGAGTGAAGAGAGAAAGAAAGCTGGAAGATAGTTCCTTGAGTTAGGAATTCTTCTTTCCTGCCTTTCTTCTCTGAGTTACTTTGTTCCTCTCATCTTCTCTGAGTTACTTTGTTCCTCTCACTATGTTCGAGATCTTTTAGAACCTCTCCCTTCGGGAGATCTCTTTCAGAACCTCTCCCTTCAGTCGAGATCTTTCCAGAACCTCTCCCTTCAGTCGAGATCTTTCCAGAACCTCTCCCTTCAGTCGAGATCTTTCCAGAACCTCTCCCCGGAGTTGGATGCGTAGAGTTAAACAGTTCCTTCGTTCCTCTCCTTTCAGTCTCTTGCTCTGAGTTACTACTTGAGTTAGGAGTTCTTCTTCCCTGAGTTAGCTGCTCTGAGTTCCCTGCTCTGCTGAGTTGGATGCGTAGAGTTGAACAGTTACAGAGTGAAAGGAATCGAATTAATAAGAGTTCCGAGCCAGCCCAGCCCTAAGACTCGGTTCGGCATCATACACCTCGGATTCAGTCCCTGACATGTGATCCTAGCTCAGAAAAACTGGCTTTCTCACCTTTGGAAGCAGCTCGTAGAATAGGTCTGGCAGCTTTCTTGACTGACCCGCTGTCACATCTCGAATCGGTACAGCAATTCTCTTGGAACACCTTCCTCACAGGACTTTCAGCATGCTACCAGTCCGATCTAGCAGCCCGGTAGACCAAATCAAGTAGATAGTGAGGCCTGTCACTGGTTAAGGAAAGAAGACGACAAGCTAGTTACGTTTCAGGCAGTTCGGCTTTCTTGTGTCAGACCTTCCCAATGATTCTTCCATTCGATTGTACTTTCCCTTAGCGGTGCTCTCTCCTTGCATAGGCATAAGTGATCCGACCGGTACTCTCCGGACATGAGTTCAGACATGACGCTCAATAGGGCAGTGAGCAGGGATTCCAGGTAGACTACTGAGATTCCCAGAAGCATGAGTCCAATCTCTCTTAGACCAGCAAGTCTTCCGAATTCAGTTAGCAGAATTCCCAACTCTCTCTGACTGGATTGGCTTTTTTTCTAACTCTCTTTTAAAGCAGGATTGGCTTTCTTTCTCTTGTGAGTCCTGCAGGTCTCTCTCTGTTGGATCTCTCCCTGTCTTGCAGATTCACAGAGGATGACCAGCAGGTGTATCATCGGGTCCAAGTGGTTAGAAGCTCTGTCTAGGCACTTGTTTTGTTGGCAGTGCTAGCTCAAAATTCTTTGAAGAAGGTGATCTGCCTGGCTTGCTTGTGAAACTAGGGAGTTAGACAAGGCCAGGCAAGCATCTGACTGGCTCGGTAACTGGTCTCTATCTCCGAGTGAAACTAGGCAAGTCAATCGAGCTTAGAGACAGTGCATGTTTACCTGTGACTAGCTTCTCTCTTTGCTTTCCTTGCAGTGACTGGTTGCTCTATTGGATTGGCTGTCTTCTCTCTGTGACTAGTGCAATCTTTTCTTGCATGTGTTCCGCGGTAGTAATTAGTCCTACTAGCCCTACTGAAAGACTGACCAGGCATAGTTAGACTGTTTGGTTTAACTGGCCCTAAGGGAATCCATTCTCCTTGAGCTTTTAGCGATTGAATTGGATTCCGTCTCTCGGTCTGTCCTCCTATTCGAGGAAGCCTTGGCTTTCTTTTGTATCAGCATTGGCTTTAGCTATAAAAGAAGAATTATAGCTTTCTAATAAGAAAGAAAATGCAATACTGCGTGATAAGATTAATGCGCTGTTTGCTGATAAGCTTCCTGAGGAAGAAGTGATGCACCCAGATTCCCCCACGGTATTAGATGTGCCCAAACCTACTCTGTACAAGCACCCGTACAAGGGTAAGAAGCAGAAGCATAAGAAGAAGACTGTAGCTAGTGATTTCAGAGTAGTGCATTCTTTCTCCTACCCTGGGAAATCGTTTAGACTATTTGATTGGTGAATGAGAAAAAGGGATAATCTCAAACTGATCAAGTAGGCTTGGGAATGTCAAAGGAGTCATCAAAGGGTCCAACCAACATGAGAGTCAAGGGACATAAAGAAAAGATTGGCTGCTTCTCTTACGATATTTTCTCTTTGAATGATATGAAGAAAGCCTGGGATGAAGCTACGAAAGGCTACGACAGATTACTCACTGCAGGAGAGAAGACAAAAGGGAGAGGTCTTGTTTGATCGACCTCGACCTGCGGGGACTAACATAAGAAGATAGCTGTGGTTCTGACCTGGCTTTTGTAGTTCTCGCGCCTACCATTATGTCTTTTAGAACGAGTCCTTTTCCTTCATGTGGACTGAACGAGTATACGTTGATGCGTTGGCTAGGGGGCATGAGAAATGCCTAGTCTGGAGAAAGACAGGCAAGGCAGGATAGCAATAGAGGTGCAGAGCGGAGATTAGCGCTTTCTTTCATTTAGGAAATTTTCCCTGGCTACTGATTAGCAAGAGGAGAAGCAAACCAGAGTGGAAGAAAGAACTCCGAGTGAACACTAGGAATTTTCTATAGAACAAAATTCAATAGGGTCCCGGACCTGGCTCAAAGTAAACGAAAAGAGAGCTTTTAATAGCAGCAAATTCTTTAACAGCGGCAAATACTTCGAACTTTCGAGATCGAATATAGCCTATAGTATAGTAAAGTAGCCACGCAAGGGATTCGACTTGCTTGAACGTCTTTCTGCTCTTGTTCAAATGACCGCTGCTATTTCAGCTGTTGGATGAAGATCAGTAGGTTAGGAATTCACACCAGGTTCAATTCATTCGTTTTGATAACAAACATAGATCCGTTTAAGAAGAATAGGCAATGAGCCAGTTCAAAGGAAAGGGGAAGAAAGCAAATAACTCTGGAATTAAAGGCCAAGGAGATGTTGGATTGGATGAAGCCCAAGAGGCGACGGAGCTACAGCAACTAGAGCGGGAAAAGCCTTGCTGATGAGTTTTCCCCGGGTGGGAGAGATCCAAGTCGAAAAGCACTTCGCTGACGCGGGTGAGCAATAGCATTTCAATTGACAGGGTGAGGAGCCGTAGAACGAGTCAAAGAGGTGGCCAAGGCGTGGAAGCAGACACACCGGATAGCCCCTGGGAACTAGACTGGAGGAACTACGGAGGAATATCCTACCTGGCACGATCAACGTAGGAATTTATGACACCGTCAGTATATGGCCCATACGGAGCAGAGGATATCCGTGCAAAAGAATAAGCTCGGTACGAAATTCAAAAAGAAAGCGAGTATGAGAATGGAGGATCGGGAAAAAGGCTGGAGAAAGTAGAAGCGAATGATGTATTTGGTCCAAGCCGAGGGCGAACAAGAGCATCTTATCCAGACGACAGAAATTCGCTTCTACCAGTTGGGGCTTCAGGGAAAAGGATACGTGCCCGTGTTGATAAGGGCCTTGAAAGCAGAAGTTTGGCTAATAGGGCTGGCACCACGCGAAGATCTTCTTTTGACCGAACCCGAATAAATTAGTAAGATACATCTGCCTTCCCGCCTTTAACCCCCAAAGGGGGAGGGGTTTTCGTGTAGTTGGTGATTGTGTTTATTTAAGCCAAAAAGAGAAGAGATCGATAGCATAGATCAGCATGTCACCCTTATTCATAGCATAGGCTTGAGCAGTGGTTTGCTAGTACTCGTTTAAGCCGAACTATTGCTACCTTGCTTGAGTGAACTATCTAAAAAGCCCAGGACAGGGGCTATTACGACTCGAGCAGGAAGTAGAATTCCTATATCGAAAGCACCCTTTACCTAGGCCTAGGCCAGGGAATCATAAACCAACTCTGCTTGAGTCATCAGAGGAGCTATTCCTGCATTTGTTGACTCTCGAGCTTCACGCAAACACAATGGCGTCAGTGAAGAAGGGGGAAAAGGAATGTAATAGAATAGGCACGTTGGCCCTATAAGAGAAGAGAAGAGAGCTCAGTAGCTCAATAAGGATTTAAACCTAGCTAGGAAGGGAAGTAGCTCTTGATCAGAGGAAGTAGCTCGACCTCAACTTGGAAGTGTGCAGTGTCAGCTAGGGATATGCGATATGCTAGGGTAGGAGTCGGTGCTGGAGTGTGCTGCTGGTACTACGATTGAGAAGGAGACGGATTGAGTATGCCTGAGAAGTGATATAGATCAATAGCTTATACCTGCCTCTGACTAATCCGCTTTTGCAGTAGTTTGCTAGAGCTAAGGAGCCAGTGAGCTAGGGAGTGGAGGCCGAGGGGCGGTGTGCTAGGGTAGGTGTGCTCGAGTAGGCGTTTCCGCTAGGGAGAAAGTATAGCTCTTGCTTGACCTTGACTCTGACTTGCTCTTGCTAGGCAGGGAAGGAGCGAGACGACGTGTGCCTGGATAAAGAGAAGTAGAGTTGGGAAGCCATAACCAGATAACTAGCGGATCGAGGAGAAGAATGGCCTTTTAGAGCTCCTTTACACGGCCGTTTAAATTAAAGGCCGACCCTTATATACAATAACCTAGCCCCACGGGTGGACATATGATATGAGGGTTTCAAGTCGACTTTTTCTTTACAAAGATATAGGTTTCAGAGAGAATTCCAAGTGTTAGACGCAGGGAGCCAAAAGGTTAGCACCTAAAGCTTGTATCTCGGATTGGAATCTCTGGTGTCTGAGGACGGGGACGGTGTTGGCGTGGAAAAGAGAGGCTTGGGCAGCAAGCTGAATTCAAATACCCGGCCAGGGCAGCGAGTCTTTCTCTTTCTCATCTGAATTCGTAGTCTTTCAGGTCTGACTGAAGGCAGGCCAAGTGAGTAGTTTGCCCATTTGATCTCAGCAAGAACGCCCGAAGACATGCAGCTAGGGGAGCTAAGGGGCCGTGTTCGAATCCTCGTTTTGGCCGATCGATGGATGGTGATGGTACGCTGGGAGTGGAACTTCCTTCTAAGAAGAGAAAGCATAATTCCCGAATACGATAGGGTTGTCTATCGCTAAAGAAATGAAGTGAAGATCAAGAAGTTCAAAGTTGTCGGTGATTGGTTCGACAGACAGATGGGACATTCGCACTGAAGGATATTTCCCTAGCACCTTTTCAGTCCCTTGTGCAGAAGCTGTGTGATGAAATTGATGTGGAATTAACCCATGTCAACAGGTTTACCAATCGACATGCTGATTCTTTGACCAAAGATCAAGTTCGAAGATGATGAATAAGATCAGCAAGCGACGAACTCCAGCTCATGGAACTTTAACGATAAGCTATATGAAGATGTCCGAAGGAGATTGGAGACATGCTGTGATTCAAGAACTAAAGCAATCAGTGTCGTCAGTGCACATGGCCAAGAAAGACTTGAAGTGCTTCACTAAATTATGTGGCAATTTTGACTACAAGATGTCCGATGGGGTCTTAGCTCGGTGCCTTGGCGTTGAAGAAGCAGGTAGTTTTTCCTTACCTGCTTCTTCAATGTAAACTTCCTTTTCTATCTCCTATTCTTCTTTTTCTGTTCACCTGAGCGAATTCTTTACTTGCTTTCGAGCTAACTTGGCTTAGTGCCGGGAATGGAAGAACAGCAAGAGAACAGGGCTAATGGTTGGTTCTTACTTTATTTATTATGATTGATATCCTCGAGGCGCTTCTTCTCTTTCTCTTCCCTCCCTTAAGAGGCGGGATAAGAAAGAGAGAGAGCTCTTGGAAGACTTTCATTTGAATTTCTTTTTCCATTTTTTCATAACAGGATTGGCAAATGTCACTATGCGTAACACATCGAATTTGAAGTAGAATGAAGATAATGCGCTTGACTCTTTCATTTGTAGCTGGATTACCCCTTTTTTTGGGCTAACTGGAATCTGTTTAGTTTTTCACTAAGCCTCTAATGAGGTTTTTTTCCTTGATTACTTCTCAAATCAAATAAACATTCTTTAATCACTTTCTCTCCCCGATCTTCTTTCCTAAGTGAACCTTCTCCTCTAAGGCCGCTATTCCTGCCCTTTTGAAGGCGTAGAGTCAGGCCTTTCCCGATCGCTCGTCACGACTCGTGTGGGACGGTGAAAGGATCATTGGTCCGATGTCACTTCCTCACAACGTGTTCAAGCAATAGTAGACGAATTTGCCGCCGCCCTCGAAGAATACCATTAGTAATCCTTCGGCTAGAAGAGAGCAGGAACCAAAGCAAAGAACGCAACTGCGAAAAGTTCTCCAAAAGGGGAATCATCCTGAAGCAAGACGCGAGATCGGCGGCCCTGCCCTTTTCTTTCTTTCTTAATGGCATCCCTTGCTTAGTTCTTCAAGCTCCTTCCTTTGTTGAAAGTACGTCCAACTATTTATCCCTTTTTTGGATATAAAAGAGGGACATATAGTTATACAACCTCATCCTAAGGTTTAGACTCATCTCTCTAGCTATAGCATAGAGAAGACTGTTAGGAGAGTCCAGGGCAGGAGGAAAAACCTTGGCTTACTATCTTGGTCCCTTTCCTGATGTTGAGAATAAAGGATAGGATCCAGTCAGCCGAAAGATCATATGATTAGAATGGTGTTGATTCCTCATTGCTGGAGTAAAGAAAGCATGCTGAGGAGCAGGAGAAGTCAGAACTTTCGACTTTCCCCTCCGTAACCCTGCTTCCTCAGAGTGATCAGTTGGAGATTCCCGTTTTTCGGGATAGACTTAGACGTGAGGTATGGAGAAAAGTCGATCTATTGTTACGGAGATGCCTCTAGGCTATTCCCCCTGAAAACTCAGATCCGGTGTCGGTCAGGAAGTTGAATTTAATCTGTTTAGCTGGTCCTCTAGGAACCTCTTAACTATTCACCGGTATTCTTTTATTTACTTGGGCTTTTCTTACAAAGAGCAGTAAAAGCAAAGTCTTCCGCTTCCTCATTAGTGTAGATGAGTTCAGGCTTTCCCCGTCCTGAGTTTGATTGAGCGGCTAACTTCTCTTTCTCGGGGAATTCAATTCCTTACAAAGGGCGGGGCTCAACTCATTCTATTACCACGGCCTAGAGGAAAGAGAAGAAATCGAATCGAATACGCATAGCTTTACCCTAATATATATATACTATATAAGCAATTTCCGCCCTATTTTCGTAACTGATGAGGCAGAAGAAGGTTGATCTAATGGATGACGAGAGATTCTTTAAGTGGTCCTTGAGGAAAGTAGAGTATGAAAATCATACATGCCCGTCCGGAATTAGTCTTTATGACTTCTATTGAATTAGTCGAATCCGCTACTTTAGTGGAAGGGCTATTCATTATTAGTAGTAAAGGCTACTATGAGCAGAAGGGGACTTCTTTGCTCGATAGCACCTAAACCTTCGCGCCTAACTACTTCTTTTTCTTTGGAAGCTAGGCTAGGAGCAATGTAAGACCAGTAGAGCCCGGTTATGCCTTTTATCTAGGAGCATCGGTTTTTGAGCACGTTGTTCTCTTTAAAGCTTATTAGGAAGCAAATTACCTTCTCGTGTGGTGCCCTTGGACCTGCCCCTTATGCTGCAGTCGTTTCGCTTGAACTGGACATTTCTCCCGCTATTGGTAGGCTAAATAAATTCAAGGAAGTGAACTGGCGGGACCCAAGACTCTCCCACTGAAGACACTCCCGAAGGCCCAAGCTTCAGGTTTCGAGGGCAAGGCGAATCCTTTCTTTTTTCCCATGGCGAATCTAATAATTTGGATTCCTCATTCGATCACTTGCGCTAACCCTGATTCACCTCTTTCCTTTCCCTGGTTCGTTAAATAGAGTAGGGGGCTGACGCTTTACTTTACTTGAAGAGGAAAGGAGTTTTCGTTCTGATCTGCTCCGGGGCTTGCTTCGGTTAGTTTCAGGGGTGGTCAGTCGGTTTTTTCGCTTCTCCAGAGCTAGATTAAAGAATCAAAGCGTCTAGCTATCATTTTCATTTCTACAAGGAACAAAGAAAGAAGAAGAGTTCAAAGAATGAGATAAGTAAGTGAAGGGTCGAAAGAGGAGGAAAAAAAGACTTTGAATGATAGTTCTAGAGCCCACCATTCCCAGAAACTATGGATTTTGTCGATCCCTCCTCTTCATCTTTTGTTCTAACCAATGTCTTAAGTCCTACCAGCTCTTCCATATGGAAAGATCACGAGAAACTTGGGGCAGGTATGCTATCCTATACATTGGACTTTACCTTATCCTTTCCTTATCCTAGGATAGTCTAAGAAGGATACCTGGGAATAGCTGGATTAAACGCCTGGGGGAGTGCTTTCCCAAGCAGACCTATTCTTGTACATTTTACGAAGTCGAAAACAAGAACAAGGAATCCTGTTCTGAAAGAAAAGAAGGTAGACAAGAGTTGGAGCGAATTTCTTACTATGCCCAATAGCTATTACAAAGAGCAGCAACTTCCTTATGACATCAGACCTAGCATACATTCCACATTAGGGGATATAGGAAGACACTTATAGACAAAGCACTCGATTCGATTCCCTATTTCTTTTTTTTTATTTAAAGGAAGGAGTTAGTACAGACAATTTTAGGGATAAGTAAAGTCTTGCGTACTTTTTTGCTGTTATTGTCTGATTTGAAACTTTGTAGCCTAGCCCGTACCCTCTCCCCTCGGCAGCCTTTCTCAGTTTTCCTCTTCACTTGCGGAGATCCATGAGTGTTGTTCAAGAAGCTGACAGTGCAGTTCTGCCCAACCTCAGGAAAGGTTCCCCTAATGAGACCGGGGCATGTTTGTTTCAAAGCAGTACTCTTCTGTATAGCCACTTGATAGTCAAAGCAAACCTCTCCATGGGTTTGTTTCGAGACCACAATGGAGAGACAGAGAAAAAGCCTTTTCAAGCGACGGCAGATTTCCTCAGGCGTCAAGCTTAGACTTTCCCCATTTGAAAATGTAACTAAGAGAGACTTGCGGACCCATTTCTTTGTTTGCAAAGGACCACCAGTTGAACTTTTTTGAACAGTTGAGTAAGATTGTCGAGACAAAAGCACAAACGGATGAAAAACACAAATTGCGGCGAACACTCGATCTGAACAAATTATCATTTCTTCTATTATCACACTCTAAGACCAAAAATCAAACTATTTAGGAACGGCTACTTCCTTTCATACCCCAATTGGAATAGGAAAGAAAGAAACTGTTCCGACACAGCGATGAAGTAGAAACTTCAACCTAAGACTCAATTTCTTTTTCGATTCTAAGATCGAAGAAACTTACTGGATCGGAGATGAGATTTCGACTGAGAGCAGAAGTCACATCTCTCCCAGCCTTCCTGACAATCTCTGTGAATCAAGCGCAGGAACATCCTTTTTCATAAGGGCATCCCTTCCCCGGGACAGGCTCTTTGGATGAGCTTACCTTACCCTGTTGTCTTCCAAAAAGAGCCGGCCCTGGCCACATTGATTCTTGTTTGTCTTTCATGAGAAAAGGCCACCCATGAGCCTTGCCCTGACAAAAGTATGTCTTATAAGCTAAGCTTCCAACGACATCCAGGAATGCTGCTTCATGAGTGAGTGCCTTGGCTAGGAAAATCATTGATTTGTTGATTGCGCATCGGACGAGCTAGGAGAAAAAGGAGTGGAATCTTCTGGGGTTGGGCTGGGCAGTTCACTGTATATGGAGGAGGCGTGAAATTGCTGTGAGGTCTTTCCAGTTCCTAGCCGATTTCATACCATACCGCAAGAAAGGCTGGAAAGGAAAGAGGTTTTGAACCATGCGAGGAAAAGAAAAAAGAAATCGACAATCTGAGATTCCATAAGAGTAGGCTTCCGTCCTAGGAGTGGGCGGGTTACGTCAAGAATCAAAAGTAGCTCGATCGGTGTCAATCGGATTCTCACAAGCGAACGACCGGAAAAGCTGCTAAGGGCGAAGTCCGAAAAGGAAAGAACAAGAATGAATAAGGGGTGCGACTTGGGATACTAGGCTGAGAGCAAAGGATAGATCAAAGACAGTCGCCCCTAATCAGTCAAAATCGAGGGAAAGGGCTAGATCCCTCAGAAGTCGAATCATTGAATCACTCTGGGTGCGAACCCGGCAGGATGGATTTGATAGGCCCCTTTTTTGATAGGCTAGAAGCGCTGTTTCATCATAGGGCTGGGACCTTGTTCCTCATCTAACGTGTGATAGAACGAAGAAAAAGCAACAATAACAAGTGAAACATCGAATAGCACGCGAAGCCCCAAGTCCGGAAATGTTCATTGAATCAATAAGTAGGCGGATGCCCGGGTCACGAGTCAAAAGCGAATCCGGTCATTCATCTTAAGAAGGGCTTCCCTCTTCCATTTCATATGATTGGGGTCAGAGTCGTGCTGTGAAGGGTTGATCGCCCAGGACCACTTTGTCCTTTCGCATTTCTCTGAAGTGAACTTCAAAGATTGAGGAAAGCCCTTCTTTTTTTGGCCTAGTAAGATGTTGCAAAGAAGGATAGCCTTCAACCGGGCCAGAAACAAGTCTTTTTTCTATTCCGAGTTACAATGAGTTCTCAGTACAAGGATTTGATCTTGCTACTGTATGTCTTGGCCAGGCCTACGCGCGCCCTAGCCGGTCGGCACTCGGTCGAATGAAACCGGAATGGAATGGAAATGATTGATAATGAAGATGCTCCTGCTGCCCCTGAAACTACCATTCTGAACGAGAAATGCCAACTCAAGAGACCTTTGCAGCCTACTACCGCCGATGTGCCTTCTACGGGTCTGGCAGTGAAGCTAGAGCTCGGGGTTGGGGATGTTTTTGTGAGAATAGTTGTAACAGAGTCACTCTTACTTATACTACTCCCTTCCTGCTAGTGCTGATCTAATGCAGTACCACCAAGAGCGGAAAAGAGACCTGTGATTGAATGTTCTTTCATTCGTTGCTTTGATTGAAACTAGCTGGGATGTCTCTTGATACAACCTTCTTTTCTACTGATTATGGCGTGGTGGGGCCATATTGAGTGGGTAAGCACTTCCAACCACGCTTAGAAATAGGGTTGTTGAACTACGCGCAACTCGAGCTACATCTACCTACAACTCATGTAGCAACGGACTGGAGTGAGGGAGCCGGTATAGGCTTGATCCAGTTAGGCAAGGTCTGGCATGTGTCCTTTCTAAGGGCTCTCAGGGCTTACATAAACTTATGCACTCCTCTTTGGTGATAGTGAGCCTAGGCCATGGACCTTTCTTCTCTGAGTCCACAGATGCTTCCTACTTTTCTGTTTGGTTAACTCAATTCTGTCGACTCGTCTTTGTCGTAAAGCATTGCACAGAGTTAGGTTTACCTAAGGCCGGATTTCGCTCAAAAGCTTTTGTACGCTTCCCCAGTCCAGAAGATCCATTCTCTACCAGGAACATTGCTTTCAATGCTTCTACCATTGGCCCGGAAGACCACTTCTTTCTATCAATGGCCACAGGACCTTAACGCCCATCCACAGTTAACATAGGTTCAGAAGCGCTCGCTTCATAGCTTCTTTATAGAGCAAGAGCTACATCTTCCACGACGGGCGTAAAAATAGGCTTGGCTCAAGCACGAGGACATAGGATTTAGAGCTTGCTCAAAACAAAAGAACCCCAGCGTGCTTGGATCGCTTCGATTCTAGCTTTCCTGGATCGTGAACCAAGGGGCAGTGGGGGAGGAAGGGCAGCCTATGATAAGTCAATTCCGCAAGAAAGTAAAAAGGAAAAAGAAGAACCGGAAGTCGGAAGATGCCCTTTGGTAGAGGTCTTACGCGGAAGTGATAGTCTAAATCTCAGATTAGGGGTATCCCTTGTCGGAGCACCAAAGACTTCTTTTTATAAAAAATAGTAGAAGTAGCTGCCCTAGCTCCATAGCTCGTAGCTCAACCAATTGCAACTAATGGGGCCGGTCAGAAGCCTCTTTACGCTGCTGATACCCGGTGTGGTTCTTACTCGCTTCCCCCTGGTGCGGTGCCTTCTCTTTCTATATAGAATACGTCCAACCAGTCCCCACACGCCCGATCACGAACACAGGTCCCGAAAACCGGGCACAAGTCTAGGACCAAACCAGGCTCCATAGCCCGAGGTCCTGACTCAAGGAAAAAGACCATATAAAGGAATCCCCGGTCTATGCCAAAAAAGAAGGTAAAGCGCCCAACTCTCACATTTCAATTGACGTTGACGAAGGAAAATGACTTGATACCAATTTGACCGGGTTCCATTAGTGAAAGCAGTTAGACTCGAATATCTACTGATCTGTGCTTCGTCCTGCGGGGGTTCCATTTAAAAGTAGATGTTCCGCGAATAGTAGCAGTTGGAGCTAGTTCCTTTTTTACTTTATGGTTCTTTCGTGGAAGTACCGCCCGGGTGGAGCTAGACTTGATTTCCTTGTGTGATTTCCCCATTTTGGCCAGGGAACACGAACTACAGGCCTCAATCCACCCCCTTAGGCGGGAAGGTCGTAGGACTAGGGGAATAGATCTTCATGCACTGGCTTTCCTGTAGCGACAAAGAGCCCTTCTTACTTCTTAAAAAGGGGAGTACCAAACCACTAAGAAGAAAGTAGGAGCGGCCGTAGTTCAATAGAGCATCGAATCAGGAGATGCCCGCTTAATCGCTCGTGCGCCATTGATTACTTAAAGAGAATGTCCACCGCCTTTCGCTCCCGATTTGGTCTTTTTACTTCCCCTTTGCCCTTTTAGAGAGAGGGGTGGAGTCTCAACTACCACAGGATCTTTAGATCTTTCCAAATGAATGGGAGCAGTCCTACACTGGGAGACCCGGCCTCTTCTTACTAACTAAACAAAGGAAGTACAAGTCCCAAGAAGAGTCCGTTTCCTGTGTTATGAAGAAGAAGTCCTATCGTTACGTTCTCTCTTCACGAGGATCTTTTATGCGCTTTCTCTTTCAACCCCTCTTCTCTCATAGTGGTGAAATTAAGGCTCTGTCTTTCTTCTTTTTATTGGGTCTTACTTCCTTGCTAGTTACTACTTCCGCAGAAGGAAGTCAATCAAGAAGGACTTGTTTTGACACGCTAGCCCCAGTGTTCTTGCTGCCATTCCTCTACATTGGACTCTTAAAGGACTAAAAACTTGCTCTGACTTTCATTCTTAGACCAAGGTCTTCCCCACCCCTGAACGGGGAACAGGCAACAATCCCCTTATGATTGCCAGCACTTCCATCTTCTTAGGAAAACCCTCCGCCCCCTAAGAACAAGAAAAGACCTGCTACCCCATCTTCCACGAAAACAGAGTATGATTTACTTTTAGGAGTGAATCACTCGCTATCAGCATCTTCTTCTTTAGGCTGCCTTGCCCATTACCGCACACGCGGGGCTACGGTACCAATCAATCAGTTGAGCTAGGTTGTCCTTTCTTCCAGCTTTGAGGGTTCTAGCCTAGAAGGCAGAAGTGTCAATGCTTTTCGCTACTAAATGTCCTTTGTTATAGGAGAAAGTCGTTCTCATACCCCGGGTTTTTCTTCCTCTGGATGTTAGGGTGGCATAAGTGGGAATCCGTGTCGCTACGGTCAAGCCAATGAATGTCCATCGGTCTATCTACGTACCGTACCTTCCATCGTAAGGAAAATATCTTCTCTTATAAGCGCGTTTGAGGAGCCCCATCTTTCGTTGGGTTTGGGTAAAGGTTGCTTTTACCCTGCTAGCAGTTGCTGTTGTCTTTGCTGAATGCCCGTTATTCGGGGCTTTTTCCATTCTACCAAAAAGTTTTGCCAGCGTATCCCACTGCTTATCGTCAGGGCTCCCTCGCTCGCCCTCGACATGTGTTGCGAATGGCTCTGCTCCTAACGGAGTCTCCTGTGGATTTGAGCCTCTCTAGAGGACTTAGCATTGCCTGCCCTCTCCAGTGTCCAAAAAGGAAATGCCTCGCGCTGAATGACTCCACCCGTACTAGCCAGATTACAGGACTCTTTTTTTTAGCGTAAAGAAGTTTCGTGTAAAGGAGAGAAGGAATAGAGGCGACAGACAACTAGTCGAAGGGAAGGCTAGAAGCGGAAACCTAACCTGTAGGCTAGATGACGTAGCAGAGACCAATCCAACTAAGGAGACCAATCATACCCAGATCCGGCCCAAGCGGACACGGTGATTAGACGTTGAGCGGAGCTCTTCCTGCGGTCTCACAGTTTAGGTTCTTGCTTCACCTTAACCTTACTACATATGGCATGTGAGAGGAGTGCAAGATCCCCGGGCGAGGGTAGTCGAAATTCGGGACGTAGCTAAGGCTTACGAGGGATATATGTCCCCTAGCTCTCTCCCGACTGAACTCTTTGTGATGAAATCGATTCCTAACAGCAGATTCTCTGCATCTAGGGTTCTTGCTTTAATCGGCGTAAGGACTGCTTTCGATGGCAGTCAAGGATTGATTTCGGAAGGGGGTGAATAGTCTAATGGGCGCTTGCATCCCTTAGAGTCAGATGAATACTTAATCTATCCACGAGCAGAGAAAAGGCTAATGGAGGACAAATTTGCCACGTTAAAGCTAGGAATCCTAAACCGTCACTCCTATCGTATTATTGCTAACAGCCAAAGAGCTCCTTC
>CAOGCB011188346.1:0-15067 GCA_948266635.1 Cnidoscolus chayamansa | reverse complement strand
ACTTTGTAGATTGTTGGGAGGAGTTGAATAGAATGTTTTAGCCATTGTTCCTTGAGTTTGATGCAATTCAATTAGCTGTCTTTATTTGCTGGAGTATTTGGAAGTCAAGGAATGATCTTGTTTTCAGAGGCCAACATATACCTGCACCTAACACAGTAGCAACTGCACTCAAATACTCGTATTCCTTCCACGCTGCAAATAACCAAGCTCAACTGGTAAAGACCTGCGCCACTGACTCCCCTATCCAATGGAAACCTCCAGGCCCAGATTATCCTTTGACTATGGAAACCATGGCTTGTAGAGAGGCTATCCTTTTAGCGTGGAACAAAGGAATTAAAAGAATCATAATTGAAGGGGACTGTAAGGAATTAGTAGATGCGCTTCACCAGGGGAATACACACCATCCCACATCCACAATATTGTCCATGACATTCTACAGATCAGTAAAGAGTTTGAAGAAGTTACATTTACATGAGTCAAAAGAACTCAAAATGAAGTTGCCCATTCTTTGGCAACAAGCTTAGTAAGTGCCATTCTTGCACAGAAAAATGGCTTCCAAAGATTACAATCAATAACAACATTATTAATTCCACGAGCTAATCTTATTTACATTCAGAGTACAAAAAGATAAGGAGAAATTGAGGATCATGAGCATTTAAATGTGTTTGTCAGCTCATCATTCCATAAAATCTTCAAGCTTTCTCCAAGTCCATTTTAATTGCCAGGAAACTCATTTTACATGTTTTAAATCTCATTTTGTGAATAACTTGTTGAGAAATAATGAAATTATCCATAATGTTCCTAACATGCACAGAACTAGTTTGTTAAGGACAAATGATATTGGATAAAATATATAATCCTATTCATAAATTACCTCTGTAACAATTTTGTAAATTACACTACAAATAGAAATAGGTCTAAAATCATGAATATATAACATAAGAATAATAATCTTGGGAATTAAAGTAATAAGCCTATGATGAATAGTACCATTAAGCTCACAACCTTCCATGATATTACTAACCTCCTCAATAATATCCTTACCAAGTAGACTCTCGTGAACTTGGAAGAAACTAACACGAAACCCATCTAATCCTAGTGTCTTCCATGATCTACAAATTTCGTTTGGAGAGACTTTACCTGCAATATTAGTTAAAAAAACATTATTAATAATAGGAGACTTATCTAGCAATTTATTTAATTATAAATAAAAATATATAGTTTTTGAAGTTATAAAAATATAAAATTATTAAAGATGAGTATATTTTTACTATTTTATACGTTAAATACTGAGAAATAATTTATTATTTTATTATAAATAAAATTTCCTTTTTTTTTGGGAAAAACAAAAAAATTCTAAAATTGAGTTAAACGGTGCGTTCCGATCGCCACTGATCCGGTTCAAACTCGGACCCGAAATTAAATTAAAGTGCTAAAATGTAATTAAGAGTTAATAATCAGAAAATGAACAGCCAACATAAACTTCCATTAAACATCACATAGCAGAAGAGACGCTCCCTCTCGATCCCTCGTAGCTCTCACGTCCTCTATTATGCAACGAGCCCCAGACATGGACGCAAGGACAAAGACAGACAGATAGATAAACCTCACTCTCTTCTTCCTTCTAGAGAGAGAAAATCCGAAGAGAAGGATCCATGGAGGTCTCTGTAGCCTTTTCTCCTCGATATTAACAGGTAAACAGATTCCCAAATCTCTTAATCTCTGTCTGTCTAGCAAACAGAAGCCAAGCGCTAAAATAAAACCCAATTTTCAAGCCACGTGTATGTTGTTGTTTCGCTATTATATGATGGAAGTCTTTTGATGCATTGGGATTCTGTTGGTCTGTCACTTTAGCACATCTCACTCTCCTTCACCTAACAGACACAAATTGTTTTACAACTTGGAAATTTCTCTGTCACCATCTTCCATTGCTTTTGCTTTGAGTGTAAAATATCTCTGTTGCATTGTTCAAACACATTTTTGTGTATATATATATATTTTTTTTTTCCTTCCCATTTTTAGATCTCAATTGTGATAGATTTGTGTGTATGTTGTATTTTTTCTTTTCTTTTGATGCGTTATCGCAAATCATGATGCAGAGTTGATTTGTGAGGACAAAATATAGATTCTTAAGGAGCATTCTTGGGTATGTGGATTTGGTGCTGTAAATTGGAATTGTGTTTTTGGAAAATGTGGGTAATGTGGAGATAATTTGGGTTGGATTGGTGTGTAAAGGGGGTGTAGTGGAAAGGTTTTGTTTGTTGTAGAAATGGCTGATGTGGCAGGGTTAATGGAGGCAGCTGGGACTAGATTTAGTTCCTTGGAGCTCATTGGCAGAGGATCATTTGGCGATGTCTACAAAGCGTAAGTATTCCTTGATTAGTGCCATTTATTCTGATTAAATCTTTTATGTCGCCCATATTTGTTGGTTACTGAAGTTCATAGTTTTTGCTATTTGTTCAAAACATATCATTTGAAATTTGCATTCTGGTGCTTGTATTCATATGCTAGAATACTGTAAAATCTATATGCACGTGTTCTTTTTTGCCACTGTAGATTCCATAGTAAAATAAGTAACCAATACTTCCATTGTAATGCTCTTGCACTGTCCATAGCCATTTCTGTGTCCAAGACAGCATTGATGAAATTGCCTGCAAGAAGGAAATTTGTACGAGTCATAAAATAGAGAACAGAAAAATTTTATTTAAAAATTGTTTCGCCATTGGCAGGCTCCTTAAATGTGATTATTATTATGTTTATATGTTTGTTGAAGATGATTAAATTAAACGATGAAGATTCTTTTATAAAAACCAGTGACATTAAATATCAGAAACTTAAACATGTTGCTTTGGTACTATACTCCATAATCATGTTGAATATTACAGGCTGTATATTATTTATCGATACTGTCCATCTTTTTAAGCTGTTGTTTTTCCCAAAATACTGTGTTGTTATTACAATCTGAGGATTGGTTGTCTTCTAAGCTGGGGTTCCTGATGCACTCTCTGATATACAGGTTTGATAAGGAGCTTAACAAAGAAGTTGCTATCAAAGTCATTGATTTGGAAGAATCGTAAGTATATAAACTTGCTTATTTTTTTATATTTGTATTCTAGTCTCTTATTATTTACTGAATATTCTTGCATTATCTAAATCTTCATCCTCTCTTTCTCTCTGTATTTGATAGTGACTTAGAGAAGTCATTGATTTGGAAGAGTCCTAAGTATATAGCATTGCTTATTTTGATGTTTGTATTCTACACTCTTATTATTCAATAGTTACTGATTACTCTTGTATGATCTAAATCTTCATCCTGTCTTTATCTCTGTATTTGATAGTGACTTAGAGGAACAGAATTACCGATTGTATACCATGTCCTCAATCAGTTTTACACCAAAAAATTTCTGCAGTTCTCCAATTTTATGTTCACAAGCGGAGAGTTCGCTTTATGAATTTATGCAGTTAAAAGAACTAGAAATGGAAATTACGAAGAAGTTTCTTTCCAAGTTACTGCAAGATGTCCATGCTGGTGATATGATGTCAATGAAGCAACACTTAGTCAGATGCTGATATGACTAAATCATGAAAGAGATATGGAAATTTAGATAGTTGAGTGGAACCATTGCTGGTATTTTCAAACAGTATTGTTTCTATTGTTTGTTGTTTTGCTTTGTGGCATTGCATGATTTTTTCTTGTGCATGACGCACTTATAAATTCATTTCTATAGTGCATGACACACTTATAAATTCATTTCTATAGTGCATGACACTTACAAATTCTTAGTCCTTATTTGGATATTGTTATTTGATTTTTTAAAACACCTTTTGTTTTTATCTTCTGTAGCGAGGATGAAATTGATGACATTCAGAAGGTATTACTTCATGTTCTTGCCTGTCTAATTTATTATGTAAGAAATTGCCAAATGATTACAATGCTCATGTATCTTATTTTTATGTCAGGAAATCTCAGTTTTGTCACAATGCCGTTGTCCATATATAACAGAGTACTATGGTTCTTATCTTAACCAGACTAAATTATGGATAATAATGGAATACATGGCTGGTGGCTCAGTTGCTGATCTAGTAGGTTACTTCGTTGACTTGTTTTCTTGATCCCCATGAAATTTTCACTATGTTCAAAGATTCTTAACAATTTGAGTTGCTTTTGCTTTCCCTTTTCTGTGATAAAGTTGCATGCTTGCGTTTAAAAGTAGGCATCAATTTATGTTTACATATAGATTTTTTTTTGGCTCTTCAATTATAGATTTGCAAGTGAATGCTCAATAATTTCATTTTGCAGCTCCAATCAGGTCCTCCACTGGATGAAATGTCAATTGCTTGTATTTTACGTGACTTACTGCATGCAGTTGAATATTTACATAATGAAGGAAAAATCCACAGAGATATTAAAGGTTTTCTCCCCTTCTGTCATAATTAAATCTGATTATCATTTAGAAAATTTGAAAACCTTCTTTTTTTTTTTTTAAATTGCACTTGCATAAATTTTATGATTTGCTTATTTTAGGTTTCACCTTTATGTTATTTGCTTAAGTTTTCCAGCATTGCTTTAAATTAATTGGTGCAATGGTAACTTTTATATTATAAATTATTACAGCTGCAAACATTTTGTTGAGTGAGAATGGTGATGTTAAGGTATATCCCTTTTCTCAATGGCATGTAAAATTTTCTCCTGAATTATTTGAAAGATCAATGAAGAAGGATATGCAGTCATGCAACAGGATTTATGTGCTTTCACTTTTAGTATTGCAAGTTACTTTTGTGACATTGTGACAGGTTGCAGATTTTGGTGTTTCTGCACAATTAACAAGAACAATATCTAGGAGAAAGGTAGTATATTTTTTCTGCTAAGCTTCATTCTTGATGTAGTAAAAAATGGACTATTTAATTTGATATGATGTATGACCTTTTTATTTTATAGCATTATAGTTAGGTCTCTCATTCGAGGACCTATTTCTCATAGTCTCTAGTTAGCTTTTAATTAGGATTAGGAATGTTTACTTTTGATTAATCTAATTGTATGCCTCTTCTGCAAATGAAAACAATAATCTTTGTTCACAATTTATCAAACCAAAACAGCAAAACCATACAGTAGATAATGTTATAGGAAACATTGAGTAGCTGCCCTTATTTTTTGATTAGTTCACCAACTCCTTTAAAAATTTAAACCAATTAAATAATAGAGCCACTTCATTGAGACTTCTCCCAGGGAAATAAGTTGTAAGCCTTGAACCAAGTCTTCTGCAGAACCAAGAAGGGAGATGGGGTTTGTATATTTATATGAGGACTGGAGGAACCTCTGCTTTGTTCATATATTTTTAATATCGGATAATTTGTCCCATATTAGTTAATATCTGAAAGGAGGCACCTGCCTCCTTGTTATTCCACGCACAGAACAATTGGGGTGCTGTAGCTCCTTGTTTAATCACAAGGCGTAATTTAGATTTTGAAGCCAACACAAGATAGGTACTTCACCTCTACAAATGAGGTGAGAAAGGAAGCTAAAGTTGAAATATGTAAATTAAAATATTTTTGTAGTATTTATAAATATTTTACTGTGATTAATGCAAAATGTCAAATATTATTATAGTGAAGTTGAAATATTAATTGGTTGAATTAACTGTTTGGCATATGAAGTATGAATTGAAACAGAATTGACTGGACTCATTAACTCTTTTGCCCTTTTTGGTATGATAGTTTTTCCCTGTTACCTACTTATCGTTGTGTGTTTAGCAAATGCTTGCAACTGTGTCTGTGCATGTATTAGTGAATTAATTGTTGCTACAAAATAGTAGTTTGGTGCAAGGCCGAAAGCTATATAATGCTTTTGTGAAGTTAAGCTTCATAAATTGTTAGAAGTACCAAGTATTGGGTGCTGTGAAATAATGATTTATAAGATGGAATGTCACAGGTATTGCCCCTCATCATGTATTCCTAATATGATATGGACCATTTTGGGGCAGAGATGTGTCGTAGGGCTTTTTATATTTTAAAGGAATTGAAGTCAATAATTCTGAATGTTAGAAATTCATAATTTTTTAACATTTCTAACTGGATAATGGAATTTAAGAACAAGAGTCAAACTTATGCAGCCAATTGCTAATTTTGTTTACAATTACAGACTTTTGTAGGGACTCCATTCTGGATGGCGCCAGAGGTAATTCAAAATTCAGAGGGATACAATGAGAAGGTATTTCTTTCAAATTATTATTGAGCCATTCAGAGTTGTTAAAGGTGAAAAAAGGCATTGGATGCCCAGCAATGGAGAGGCAAGCGCCTCAGGCCCCATGGGGAGAGGTGTCAGGCAAGGCGAGGTGTCTCCTCTATGAAATAACCAATGTATTGTCCTTTTTTTATTTGTTTTTTAAAAAAACAAACTCTAACCTATCCTCCCCATTTCAAGCCACTAGCTGCTGGAGAACAACCTAAGAGGTGTTGATCATAATCATCATTCCTCTCTCTCTCTCTCCTCTCCTTTTCATCTTCTCTCACTGCTTGGCCTAGCAAATAAAGTACTCAAGCATACTTTTCTTTTTAATTTTTTTGTTATCTTCTCTCCTCCTCTATTCTTCTTCTCTCGCTCTCCTCTTTTTACTGTAATAGTTGAAAGTATGAAATTTTTATACTAAAAAAGTGCCTCTAGGAAATAACCTACATATTGTCCATTTTTTTATTTGTTCTTTAAAAAACAACAAAATCTAACCTATAATCTCCATTTCAAGCCACTAGCTGCTAAGAACAACCTAAGAGGTATTTATCACCATTCCTCTCTCTTTTTCCCCTCTCCTCTTTGTCTCTTTCACTGCTTGGCCTAACAAATCAAGGATTCAACCATTTTTTTACTTTTTAATTTTTTTTGTTATCTTCTCTCCTCCTCCTCTATTCTTCTTCTCTTTCTCTCCTTTTCTTCTTATCATAACAGTTGAAAGTATGAAATTTATATGCTAAAGAGGTATGTATTTGTCAGAGAGAGAGTTTGTGTGTTTATCTTTATAAATTTAGGTTATGACACCTCAGTTCAAAAAAGCTCTTGCCTGGCCTCTCACCTGAAGCCATAGAGTATCCTCTTGCCTTAGTAGCGTGGGGTGTTTTCTTTTTAGAAAGCTGTCTAGGCCAATCAAATGACTTCTCAACTTTGTCACACTTGAGTATTGCATATTGACCTTTTGCACCTTGCAGGCAGATATATGGTCACTGGGTATAACTGCAATCGAGATGGCAAAGGGGGAACCCCCGCTTGCAGATCTTCACCCTATGAGGGTTCTTTTTATCATACCTCGAGAAAATCCTCCACAGGTTTTCTAAGTGTTCTTTGATATCAAACTGCTTAATTACTTATTCTAGTTAATTTAGAATGTTGAAATCTTTTGCCAGATGGAAGTATCATTCTTCACAGTTTTAAGAGAATCAACATTCTGTGTTTCTTGTACAGCTCGATGAGCATTTTTCTCGTCTGATGAAAGAATTTGTTTCATTGTGTTTAAAGAAAGTTCCTGCTGAGGTAAGTAGTTATTCCCTCTGTATAAGCATTTTCATTTCTTCTTCTTTTGAATATTGTTTTGTGGGAGATAAGATGGTTTACAATTGGATTTTGGAATTTCATATTCTTTAGCTAAGTGATAGTGTCTTGGCATTTTAACCTAGGATACCTATCTTCATATAACATTGCCAGAATTTTATGACATGGCTTTCCTTGTTTCCATCCATCAAGGCAGATTCATTTAGTTAGACAGATTTGAGCTTGGAGGTTGCATTCATTGAGTTAGTCAACAAAAACAACTCATCTATCTGCTTCATTATATCGCAAAAAATAACTTATCAATCTGCTCCAGAAAAAAGAAACAACATATTGCATTAAGCTCGGAGGTTGCATTTCTAATAAATTGCATATGTTCTACATTTTTTGGCATTGGTAGCAATTTGTCTTTATTGGACTAGTTCAAGAATTCTCCATCTTTTGTGCTTGGAGACAACTGGAAAAGAACAATTTGACCAGGGAAGACGTGAGTGAAAAGGAACCCAATATTACCTGTTTAACAGTTTTTCTGAGCAATCAAATTCTTGCGGAGATAGAATTTCATACTTTAGTCAGATGGTTGAATCATAAATTAGAAAAATATGGATGTTTTAAAGGTAAGTTGCACAGAGATTTCTTTAGGTTTTGCAGGAATCCAGGGTCAATGATTCTTAGAAAACCTTGAACTGACTACAGTAAGTGATGTGTTTTTTCTTGACTTTTATGTGAGTAGTAGTCATGTCAAATAACATTTTGTTGATTGCTTGACATTTTTTGCTTCTCACCTCTTTGATTTTTTAGTTTTTGAAATGTTTATCCTTGTTTTCTTGATAGCTGATACATATTTACTGATACTTGTCTCAATTCAATATTCTTTTATTAGCTTAAATATTATTGAATACTTTAAATTTTCTTGTAATTTTAGTTTTATCAATTTAATTTCAGAGGCCAAGTGCTAAGGAGCTTTTGAAGCACCGATTTATTAGAAATTCTAGGAAGAGCCAAAGGCTTCTGGAAAGAATAAGGTACGGTAAATTGCTAAACCCATTACTCATTCTTAATCTCGGAAAGATGATTTCAGTTGTTCTTTTTCTGGTGATCCTTGGAATTTGGGAACTGCACCAACTTGTCTAACATTTGAACTAGTGGTCAAAGGCATAAGTGGTATAAGGGCGGTAAATGAACTAAGCCATTCGTGAGCTATTCAAGACTCGGCTTTATAAAAACTCTGTTTGGCTCAATTCGTTTTCTCAATGAACCAAACTTGAGCTTAGTTTTTAAGCTTGTTTAGTAAACAAGCTAAGTTTGAGTTTGCAGATATTCGGCTCGTTAAGACTTGAAAGCTAGTTCATGAATGTACTTGTTTAACTAAATGATTTAGTGATCATTAGAATTGTAAATGAAATGATTTTCTTAGAGAAACTTATTATTTTTAAATTAAAAATGATTAATATTATAAATGAGATGAGTTTTTTTTATCTATTCGAGATTTGGTTCGATAAAAGCTCGACTCGTTTGTTAAATAAACTAAGCTTGAGCTTGTTGATATTCGGCTTAAGCTCAAAATGGGTTAGGCTCGAGTTTGGCTTGAGCTCAAAAAGATATTTACAAATCAAACTTGAACTCTTGAAGCTCCGTTCAGCTCAATTCGTTTATACTCTTGTATATGTGGGACCTTGGTTTACACTCCCGTATTCGTTTACACTCCAGTCTGTTTTCCATGACTGGAAGTGTTTATTTGGAGGCTTTTTTAGTTCACAAGCATAGTATTTACTGTCCTGTTGTTATCTTGATAGAGAGCGTCCGAAGTACCAAATAAAGGATGCAGAAACTCCCAGGAAGGATCCAAGATCAGCAGCACTGTCATCCGACACTGTAAAGGTGACTAGAGATGTAGGATTTGAGGGAACTGTTCGAGCCAGGTGGATTGAATTTCTTTATTACCCTTGCTTGTGTGGTATCTATTCTTGCTCTGATAAAAAAAGGATGTGTTATAGTTTGATAGACTGGCTTAATTTGCAGTGGTCAAGGAAAGCCATTAAAAAATGCTGGTTGGGACTTCAGTATTGGTGGATCACAGAGTACTGGAACTATAAGAAGTGCTGTTCGACCTCCTCAGATTGGAGAAAAGAGAACAGAAATTTCACACAATAAGGTTGCCCAAAGAACTGCTGAGAGGGTTGACCATTTCTTGTCTGCATCTGGAAATATCCTCCAGGAATTACCTGAAATATCATTTGATAAAGATGCTAGGGATACAAATCACGATGAACATCAAGATAATTGTCATGATTATGTGAGCGTGACCAGTCTTATTCTCTTCTCTCTCTCTCTCTCTCTCTCTCTTTCACACACACACACACAAACACACACACATACACAAACACACACACACACACACACATTCATTATTCATTACAGATTGCATCATAAGTGCAATTTTTTTTTGTATATGTTTTTGAGAAACCAAGTTAATTAGAAAATCTGAATTTAACATTTCCCCAATATTGAGATGTTAGCTTTGCTGTCAGTAAGATTAGAGAAGTGACGCTGCTTAAAGCACAAGCTATAAGTGTGCTTTGGGAATATCTTCATTCCATCAGAATTTTACTATGATTTTGTGAGATACTAGGATCTACCATCTCCACTATTTGACTATTTATATGCTGCTACCTAGAAAGAAATTTTGAGCAAGTTTTTGGTTTTCTGGGCATATATTAGCCAACTGGAACTTGTAGATTAAACTTCTACCTTTGTTTGCTCAATTCCAGGAGGAATTATCGGTAAGTGGGTCAGGAACTGTTGTTATACGGACTCCCAAAGGATCTCAGTCATCTACCATGTTTCGAGATCAAAGCAGTCTGGTATGACTCCTGTTCAGTCCTTATGAAAAGGATATTGAGGATATAGCTAAAATTTCCCCTTTGCTACTCTTATTTGATCAGATTATAAACTTTTTTATAGTCTAGTAGCACAGTTGGGTCTTTTGAAGATGCTTCTTCTAGTGGAACAGTTGTCTTCCGCGGCCATCATCATGATTCTGATTCTGCTCCAAAGTCCATATTGGGAATACAAGAGCGAACATCAAGTGCCTCACTGGAAGACAGTGCAGTCAATCTTGCCGAGGTTATTTCCATTACTATTTTTTTTAGGTGCTTGGCAAATATTGTTCCTCAATTGTCATTATCTTTGAATCATTTTGAGTTTTTATTTTGTGTTTCTTAAATCAATATTGTTTTATTTCATTTCTGAAATTCAATTTCTGCCCCATACTCTATTCTTTTAGGAGTCTATAGCTGGAGTTCTGAATTTTTTGTTAGTTCATTTTTATCATTGATTTATGTAGTATTGAACCTTAATTATTTATTTATGTTTCTTGTTCAATGGAATCTGAAATCACTGCTGCACTTGCTAATCTGAACCCCATTAACATGCTTTTTCTTGAGAAGCTTCGTTTGTCTATTTCTGAGCAGGCAAAAGCTGCAATGCAAGCAGGATTGCGGAAAGGAAATGCCAGAGAAAGGTCTGCTTTAAACAAGCTCAACAATGATGGGCATCAAAATAGAAGAAGAGAGCAAATGACAAACAGCTCTGATTTGTCCAGGTACATTCAACATGCAGCTGATCCTTCCACAATAACAAAAATGTTGTTTCTTATATTTTCTGAAAGATAAGGTGTCTACTTTTGAAGTTCTCGGGATTACTATGATGCACAAAGAGTGCTTTCAAGATCACACCAAGCAGGTGAAGATGAAGAAAGTGCAAGAATAGCTTCATCATCATCACCTTTATCAGTTTTGTTCGTGCCATCCTTAAAAGAGGTGAGGTACCAGATAATGCTGTCCACTTATATTTTTGATAATTGGTTATGGTTATTGGTTTTCTCAAATAATTTTTCTGAAGAATATTGTTGTTAGTTGCGTCAAATTTAGTTCAGAGTACATTTTTCCATTTGAATTGAGAAGGTAGTCGGTAAAACAACATAAACAGGTGATATGTGCTGAAAGCAATGTGGTGCAGGACAATTTTGAGAGGGTTAATGGGCATGAAATTATGCGTCGATTACTTGACATAAGTGAAGCAGGACAGTATTGAAATTAAAAAAAAATGTAGGCTTGTGGTGTATTGGGCACAAATAGAACTAGAAAATTTTAAGGATTTGCGATTGCATAAATTATTACCCAGAAAATCAATAGGAAGAGTAGAGAGAGAAGAAAAGGGTAGTTCTCCTTAAAGAAAGGGAGAGAGATGGGTAAGGTAAGAGAACTTAAGAAGGGGAACTTAAGAGAAATAGAAATCACTCAAAGGATTCACATTTTCCAAATGGAAAAGTATTGAACTGTTAAGATTTAAGAAACAAATCTTAGAAAGCAACTGGATTATAAAATACCACATTTTCCTTGTTTCATAAGAATCTCAACTTCTGAATGGGAATATTATTGATAATTGCTTATAACGTGAAAAATCTCAATGGTAAAAGGGAAAAGAAAAGCAAGGATAAAGGGAGAATAAGTTAATCTTTAAATATTAAAACCAGCTGTCTTCTAAATAGAAAGGTTGTAGGGCTCTTGATTAAAATTTGCAGGAAAGTATGAATTATCAAAATTATGAATAAAATCAAATATTACTTTTCCCTTTTATATGTACAAGATTTTATCTAGCTTTAGCCCTGCACAGGATATGTTAGGTCTAACGTGTCTTACATCAATCTGTATGAGTGCTGGTTTTTGTATCCCCACCTTTTTTCTTTTGCTTTGGATCTCATTGTTTTTCTCTTTTATTATGTGGTTTATAACACATCAAAAGGTTTTGCCACGCGCTGTTTTTTGGAGTATAGCACCAGCCGGATTGTCCACATACACATTTTCATGTTCTAGATTTTGTTTTTTTTTTGTCCTCCTGCCCCCTCCCTTTCTTTTTTTTCTTTTTTTTTTTCATGCTAGATGGGTTAAAAAAAGCCAAAGGTACTCTAGAAGTTTACTTCTACAACAAAAAAATGAGAGCATAATGATTTATACAGAAATCTCTAATCATCTTTATCCAGAAATAAAGAAAAAGCAACCATCTCATATTTATCTATATAGGAGTAACCATAGTTTTAGAAGCTCTTAGCTTCAGACCACTTCTAATAGCTCCATATCTACAATATAGGCGGTCGCTGATGACTCGGAAGGATCAATGGTGCGTGCTGTTACAAATTCACTTATAAATATGGAACGAATGAAGCCTGGATCAGCTGATCTCCTGGTTAGAAGTTTGCTTCAGCGATTGTCAAGGTTTATAAGTCTCTTAAACCCCAAAAAACGCTAAATTTATGTTATTGTTTTCACGAAGTCCCTTGTTCTGCAATTAGTTAAAATATTTGGTGGTAGTTCAGTTACTGAAAGGGAATAGTTTTATGCAGTTCAAAGCAATCTTCAATGAAAGATCTACAGGAATTAGGTGGTCGACTGTTCTCTAAGGGCAGGGCAGCCCCTGAAGAAACACAAAATGCAAATGCAGAAGCTGAAAGCAAGAAGAAGCAACAAAACAAGGAGTACAATTCAAATGCCAATTTAAGCCCACTTGCGAGATTTCTACTCTCAAGGTTGGTGAAGCGACTGTATCTCACTTCATAGCAAGTTCGTCTAGTTTGTGAAGTGTTCTATATTATGCTTTTCTTTAGATGTTTTTGAAATCGTCTCCTACTGGGGACGCAGTTTAACATGAAAGTTGCTGATGTATGAAGTGGTCATTTATTTATGCAGATGGCAAAGCCAAGCTTCACGGGACGGTAACCCAACATAAAAGGGGTTAGAGCTGGATTATAACTTTGTTTTGTAGCCTGTTTTGATTTATGCATTCTTTCAGATTTGATGTACATATCATTGTAAGAAATTGTGATTTTAATATCTATTATATATATTATAATAATAATTATTGTTTTTTACTTTTATAGTTTTATTTTCTGTATAATTAGGCGCTTGTTATTGTTATATTAACAATGTAATTTTTAGCATAATGTTAATTGTATTTATTAATACATTTTGGTAAAAAAATATTATTATTAACTTTCGTGTCTTTCTTGATAATTACTTGGATGTGATTGCATCAAATTATATCATTACTTTTTTTAATTGTCCAAGATTGATAGCTTTCATTCATGAATCAGAATTACAAGGCCCAAAAGAAAGAACATAGACAAGTCCAAATGCACAGTTCCCTGGCCCAACAAGAATGCATATTTCATGTCGAATCCTAAAGACCCAAACGAAGACAAGGTACAAAACAACTTTGTTAAAGAGCCGCTCCCTTATTCTTCATGGTTGTGATCACTTTGTGATGTATCTTTGCTTTTTTTTTTTTTTATTAGTAAGAAGGGAAAAGCCTCCACTATTTCTAGAGTACGCCAAGAAATAACACTGATAGGAGGATATTCTTAGATATAGAGTCTAACAGGATAATCTTCAGCTAGAGCAGTTAATCAGTTTGCACAGATATTTGCTAGGAAGATAAGAAACTTTTGCTTCCCAATATAAATCCAGTTAGCTCTGGATGTTATGAACTAATAAATAGTGTAATTTAGCTTTCAGTATCAAGCGTTTCCCGAGATAAACAATAAATCTCCTGCCCTTGCCACATTTCCACCGGTTGCCGTATCTTAATTAGGACTCTCGGGAGCATCCACACTGAATTTTTTTTTGTATCTCCATGTTTTTTCAGGTGGCTGCTAAGGCAAAAAGAGTGTATCTCCGGCCTAAAGCAGGAAACGGACGAGCTGCAGATGGAATGCCCAAAGCCCAAAGTTAGAGAGAGGTTTGCTGCTTGCCTTTGTAACTTAGTTCTATCCTTCCTTTGGCTACTAGTTAAGGCATTTCTTTCTATATTTTAGGCGATTGGCTTAGTTTAATACGCAAATCTTATTCTGCAAAATCCCACTTTCCTTTTTGTTAAAAATAGTCCTATTTTTGGTAATCTTGAAGTATCTCCATTCCAATTTATTTATTTATTTATTTATTATTTGGTTAATGAATTTTAAAGAACATATGTTCTTTTTCAATTGTATTCTTTACTATCTCCTCATGCTCAGCTGCCCTCGGCTTTCAACTTCTCTCGTCTCGATTATATTTCTCACTTCCGAGACCTTCCGGTTGCTGCATTTCACCATTTCTTTGTGCAGATCTCATTGTCCCCAAAATATCAAAAAAAATTGTTCTTTTCAGTTCTGATTTTCTAAAAAAAAAAATTATAAGATGAATCAATTGTACCACGTCAATATACAACAAACCAATTCTATATCTACAATTAACATGATATAATTGGTAGTGAATCCACTATCAATTTTATTATTATTTAGTTGTGAGTTCGCTAAATTTACGTGTGTAATAATTCAAATAATGTTAATTGTCAATATATAATTGGTTTCATGTATATTGACATAGCACAATACATTTATCTTATAAATTCTTGATTTCTCAACTTTAGCTTATGGGCTTTGTTGCAATAACAAATCTTTGAACGAGCTTAATAGAGTTTATTTTCAAAATACCTTTT
>CAOGCB011186751.1:0-77563 GCA_948266635.1 Cnidoscolus chayamansa | reverse complement strand
CTGAAATAATTTTTGCATATCTTATTAAGCTGATTCAATTGCTTTTTTATAGAGATTACAATTCTAGAATCATCCTTTAACTAATCTTCATGTGCAGGTGAAAGTTTGTTGTGAAACAAACTGTGCAACGGAAGGAAGCTGAAATTGTTATTACTGTCAACAGCTGGATCTCTACAGACGGAACGCAACGTTTTGGGCTAAACGCAGCGTAGGTACTATCTTCAATGCACCGTTTTGTGGGTAAGTCTTCCGCACGTATTCTCCTTATACACACCGTTTTATTCGCATCACTAAATTCAACTCATAGAACATCTGAAGAACCAACCTTTTCTGTTTTTTAAAATAGCAAACACAGAGCTTAATCAGTTAATCTATAGGTTACCTGCAGAGCAGCAGCCCAGGCAATGAGGAAAGAAGCGAACCAGAACTTCTTATCCTTAAATAGTTGCTTTGCTTCCATGCTTAGTATTCAGATGCAAAACCAAAACCCTAACCCTAGAGATTAGCAGATCAAAGTGTGTCCTTCAATGCTTGACTGGTTGCCGATGAATGGCATTATATCATATGATTCTTATATATATATATATATAATGATTTTTAATTATTTTTATTAATTATATTAATAGGTAAACAATAATTAATTATTTATAATGAATTTGGATAATCACTTTCTATATTCCCATCTTATTTGAAATATAAAGAATGAATTACAACACTCTTCGTGTGTTTAATTGACAACAAAGATCATATCCACGATCTCCGATTCTTATATAGATAGTCTAATTATATAAACGAAACTTATGAATCAGAAAACCGACACGATTTGAATAAAAATAAATTACTCTAAGACGGAAGCCCTATTTATTTTATTTTATGGAAACACCATTAATGATTTACAAATTGGCTTAAGTCCTATAAAAGCCATTTGTATTGAAAAAAAAAACTGTCAACAATTTCAATTTCATACTCTTCTTACAAGTCCAACTGAGGATTGTCTCTATTGTTATCCAAAGCAAAGTTGATACCCTTTATTTCTCTTCAAATCTTACAAAGCAACTCATGATTAAGTCCACTGCAATACATAAAGAATCACACATTACATCTTTCTTTTTAGAACAACCAAAGCCTTATTTTTAAGCTAGTTATGGTCGACTATATGGATATTTATTGGTCATTCAGAAAGGAAAATATAAGAATAAATTTTAGAAACTTCACTTGCATGTTCAAAATCTTTTGAGTCTTCTTTTCATCAGTACTTGTTTTCCATCTGCTGAAAATCTTTAAACCTTTTTGATCCACATCCACACCCAATTAACTTCATCACAAGCTTTGATTCATTCGTTCTTCGGTTATGATGATCTTTCCCAACCTTTAGAGTTCTTATATTTTCTGACCTGCAAACCTCTGTAGAGCTTTCCAAGTTCCCAGAAGCTTTTGAACTAGATTTTATACTCAGTCCTTCAGGTTTAGCTTCTTCAATTTCCAATATTACTTTTCGATTTTCATGTGTCTGTGTCGACACACTAGAGCCATTTCTGGTAAGTTCTCCGGAGGTTTTGGCCTTGTAAATTCTGTGTTCATCAATGCCATCAATTGAACTTCGTGAATGATTTTTCCTTCTAGTGACAGGAGAATTTGAGTCCTCACTGCTAGAGGTCTTCATCTCTGAGGAATGTCTTGAGGTTGATGATGATATCGAGTCATTGGATCGAAAACTAAGAGAAGTTTCTGGCAGTAATGATCCTTTGAGAATGTAATCATTGCCTTGACAAGGGTATATCAAGTCATCATCTGACAAGTCCTGCCATAAAAATATATTCTTGTAGCTCCTGAACAGCGAATTGATCAAGATTACATTGAAAGCATACCCCAGTTGCTCAAGACAAAAAAACCAAAATCTTAGTATATTGGAGCCTGATCATTTACCTTTTTGAAGCCCAGGAGAACATGCTAGCCATGCCTTGACCTCTGAGAAAGTTTAGGGTCTTCACAACATCTGAAAGGAAGATTAAAGCTCATAAAAACACAATGATGCTAATGGGATCTTGAGACTGCATGCCTCTCAGAAATCCATATAAATATATGTGTGTGTGTGTGTGCCTTAATTTTATTAATTTGTACGTGTTACCTCTAAGATAGAGTCCTTGCGGAGAAGATAAAGGTACTTCGACAAAATGAGGATGCTCAATCTTGCCATTTTGACACAGGTAGTAAACAACAGGTACCTTTTTCTCAGCTTTTGGCAGTGATTGAATCTGTTTCTTGGTGGTTCCAGGACTGGTTTCTGGATCCTGATACATCTTTCCAGCTATGGAATTGCCAGCCATGACAACAAAGAGAGCAGAGCAATAAAGCTTAAAGATAGTCAGAGGTGCACTAGCAACAGAATAGAAGATAATAAGAGATAATGCTCAAACTAATCAAGAAAGTTTTAAATATTGATATTTTCTGTAGTTCTGAGTGATAGAGGCATAGAAAATTGAGCAGGCAGAGACAAGTCTAGTAAGCTTGCTGTAATAGAGGGAACAGCTTGGAGGAAAATAATGAGACCTGCTGTATTTAAGAAGGGCATAGATTTTGGTTAGAGACAAAATACTGGCAAAGAGAAAAAGGGAAACTATTGAAGTCACATCAAGCATCATCCTCCATAGGTTTGATCGTTAGATGAAGCTTCCAAATAATCTTGATTCTTCACTGTGTTGTCCAGTGTTGAAATTTTGACTGTTATTTGCGTTTAGCCTAAGTTTGTGTTTTTCTAATATGTAATAGAAGTGCAAAAATAGAACAAATCAATACGTCTGTTCTCAAAACATACCAAATTAACACTTAAGAAGTGAGGGTCTTTTTTCCTTAACCAGAGGTCTTGAATTCACGTCTTAACCAGTCCTAACGAGTAAATTTTTTTTTGCTGCTACACAAGAAAATATGAATGACATCTACTTCTGTTCCCATTAATGAAATCCCCACTTTTGTTTATGCATTTTGGAAATTAAGTTACTAATGTTCATAAAATAGGAAAATTTTCTTGATTTATTGAGGCTATTTGAATGACAAATGAGCAGTTATAGTTCAAATTCCTGAGACAATTGATCTCAAGTTTAGGGTCATATCCTGACATGTTGTCCAAGCACATTGTCTCTTATCAGTTCACGGACCAAACTAAAGAGTAAGATAAAGTTCCTCTTTTTCTTTCTTTTTTTTTTTTGGTATTAGTAAAGGCCAAACCCGTGAAACCATGAAACCCAAATCAGGGAAACCAATTTGGCAGTTTCCTAGTATTTCAAACTTCTTACTTGCAAAATCAGGAACCTCCAAGCTGGAGCTATAACCTATAAGTAATGAAAAGGTAGATATATTGATAATGGATCATATGATTTAATATTCATATATCCTCTTCATCCATATAATGTTTGATATTATTCTTTGTTTCATATCCTGTTTTTTTGTATATATGCTTCACCTTGTGTTGTTGCTGTCTAGTTTTCTCAGAAGAAGATTCTGCAAATCAACATTTCTGCTTGTAGTCAACCTGTCAAGAAACGCCAAATATTTGAAAATTGAAACAAAAACCATTCATGCAACTGCATAGAAATATACACTTAGTAGGAATTCAAAAAATGGAGCAGGTAATTTATACACAGAACCTGTGAATATATGTATTATAGGCCTCATCTTGGAGCATTGAAGGAGAAGAACCTACTTTTGGAGTTAGACTTGAGAAATCATGCACACCTTCCCTAATGCTTCAAATAGAATTACAACGAAATTCTGCTATTGAATCCCATTGAATGATGCTTTCTACCATAGATTGGCTTTCAGGATTCTCAAAGCCCTGGAAAAGTTTTGCAAACATAGTTCAAACTATTTTTGTTCCAGGAATTAAAAAGGAGAGGAGGTTGCATCTTCATCTGGTATCTTCCCACTCCAGTTCCCAGATGATAAGTTCAGGAAATAACAAGCAACTATGGTACTTGTCAGGAAATTTACAAATGTCTATGAAAAATTAAAAAAAAGGATATGTTATACAAATATGACAGATATGGACTGAGAATACAAAATTGTAATGGCAACTGCATATGAATGGAGAAACAAGTGAATATCAATAGGGAATTAGGCATGGTCACAAAATCTGAAGGTATCAAATACTCAAATTCAAGTTATTAATGCAGAATAGTGAAAGAAGAAATCATCAAATCATGCTTATAAAGGGAATAAAATTATCAAATCAATAACATAATTGAACAAATCACACAGAATAGTAATGATTAACTATCAAATAAAACCAGAAAATCCCAGTTTGAGAAGAGAGGCACCATCAAAACCATGTGTTTTCAAATGTATAAGCTCTAAAAATACCTTTCCCTGATCCCTTTTTTGCCTCTGCTACTCTTCTGCTCAACACCTACCTTCTCTAGACTCTCTGATTTTTTTTTCTTCTTCTTTGCCTCCATTGCTCCATACTCTCTAAACCCTTTCTTCATTGTCTCCTTCCACTCTGTCTTCTTCTTCTTGCTGTTCTTTTTTTCACCATTTTTCTCATTATCAATCTGACCCATTACATCCTCTTAAATTTTCTCCTCACTTCTTTTGCTCTCTTTACAACTTTCTTCATTTAGACTCTTTCGTAGACCATCTAATCTTCGAAAAAAGAGGGTTTTCCTTCTTTCTCCATCTTTGACAAAATAGACATATGTTTTGCTGCCTCTACAAGCTCATGAAGCCGTGATACTCTTCTGGGTCTATTGTCGATTCGTCGCCATTCAGGTTTGGCCCCCTAGATGCTGTCGCCGCTAAAGATTCTGCCTTCGCTTCTGCTTCAGCTTCTTGTTCGAGAACACCATTGTCGCTCTGCAGGCGAAAACGATGGTCTATTGTTCTGCTTTTACACCATAAAAATTAATTAACTAATTAATTAAAGTTATGATCTTTTATATGAACTAGGAAACGGAGCCGTTTTAGCAGCTAATAAAAGAAGATAGAACCAGAGCTTCATTAAACGGATAACACTCTATCTTGCCCACAATGGCAATGTGTTCCTTCCTCTGCAACAACACCCATATAAGAGGTTCCATCAATTCTCTGCCTTTCTTACTTATTTTTCTGTTTTCAGAAGATCAATTATAGGGAATATATCAAATTCCCTTTAGGTGGCTGTTTTTCCAGTTTATTTTGTAGGTTATTAACTTCATTTCTGTTTTTTTTTTTTTTTTTTTTTTTTCTAGGATGGAGGCCCTTAATACACAAGAAAATCGAATTCAGTATTTCCGTAAGTAAAACCCATCTTGATTTTTGTGTTTAGTCGATAGCTGGTGTCCAATAATGGCTGGTCTTATTGTTGTTGAGGTTGTTTATTATATGAATGGCTGTATTTTTTATTCCTGATGGAGAGGTTGTGCTCCTTTGCATCTGCTTTGTTTTAGCCTTCTTACAAGTTCAGTATGTTGAATGTTATTTGAATTATCAAAGCTATACCCGACAGCTAAATGACTTCTGTCCCTCCCCAACAATCTGATGAATTCTCTGGCTTCTGTTTGATTGTTTTTGATATCATGTCAGGCATCGGTGTATATGGTTGTAATTGTAGCTATGTGCATCTACAATTAATTTATGTAGAATTGAAAGAAAACTAAATTTTAATGCTTTACTTGGACTGCATAGATATAAGCGTGATGTATTATTTTTCAATAGGGGAATGATAACTTATGGAAATTAGTTTTGTAGCTTTCTTTGGACTTCTGATGAGATTTAATTATAGTATCATGCCTTTTATTGTACATATACCTTGTTCTTGAGTGGTTTCTGATCAATAGTTCCTCTCATATGCAACCCTATAATGTGGAAAATTTCTATGATTGTGACTTCATTGAATGGTTGATTACTCGCCTGCAGTTTCCTCTAATCCAGTCACTTTCAGATGATCTCAAAATCTTGTATGGTTCAGTTCTGCCCCTGTATATCCTGGACGTACTTACTGATTATTCCCACTATGTATATAATGGGGATTCAAAATGTTTCCATTTGGCTTTCTTGTGCAGTACAAATAACTTGTTTTGCATGATTTGAGTAGATCACTAATCCTCCCATTACCAGTTTCCTACCATATAACTGAGTGGGAAAAAAAAGAAGAAAGACAAAATAGAGGAGAAAAAGTGAATTTTAAACCACATATATCAAGTATCGCGTATTTTATTGGGGGACTTTAGACTTGTAGATTCACTATCTTCCATTTCTTTCTTTGGGCAGGAAAGGTTCAAGTGTCCTACAAGAGGAAATCCAAGTAAGGGTCATCAAGTGTCACGGTCTAGCATGTGTTGCTCTGCGTTCAACATTGAACTATTGCCAACATGTGCAACCATTTCGGATATTCCATTAAGCAGTGTTGAGGATGTCAGATATATGAACAGAAATTTAGTAGAAGCATCCGAAGCCACATCAAAGTTCATCCAGAGTTTGACACTGGCAGATATAGACCCTGCCACGGCAAAGCTAGCAATTGGTATTTTGGGGCCATTTCTCTCAGCATTTGGCTTTCTGTTTATTCTAAGAATAGTAATGTCCTGGTACCCAAAGCTTCCTGTTGGAAAATTTCCATATGTAATAGCTTATGCTCCCACAGAACCAATTCTCATTCAAACCCGGAAGGTGATTCCACCTGTTGGAGGAGTGGATGTGACTCCTGTGGTCTGGTTTGGATTGATAAGCTTCCTGAATGAAATACTGGTTGGCCCTCAAGGGCTTCTGGTTCTTCTTTCTCAACAGGTTAACTGATGTGCTCACTTGGGGAGGAGGCAGAAAGAACATTGATCATTTTTGTAATCTGAGACTCCATGGTTGTGAAATGTAAACATGTAAAGATTGATTTCATTTATATAACCATCAGATATTGGTGGTTCTTAAGTGCAAAAACATCAACAGTTAGAATATTGGTGCCCTGAGATAAAGATTACTAACAGTGGATTTTTCAGCCTCAATCCTACTAATATTGTGAATGGCTATTCCTATATTTTGAGGATCACTTGTGGGTGGAGGAGAGCATCATTGCTGTATTCCAAATGTGTTTTTGGAAGCAATTCAGATGAGAACTTTTTATATTGTCCAAGTTTATATGCTCAGGTGACTGAGTGTAGATAAGAATAATTTATAAACAAAATTGTTTCATTGATTCAACATGTAAAAGACAACAAAAGAAAGTCTGATATCCACTGCTATAAAATAAGTGGAAACAACAACAGTAAACACCCAAGACAATCAAACTACAAGAAAAATCCGAATTTCTTATTGCTCTTTTAATCTAAACAAAAATCCTAGTCAAAGGGAATTCAGATCTTAAGAATCATGGGTGGATGTGCATTTTCACCAATGAAGATGTTATCATAGACAAAGGCTGCGATGGCTGCACCAATCATGGACCTACCCAATACACCCAGTGATTAGTCCATGTGCCGCTTACAACAGCAGGGCCAAAAGAGACTGCTGGGTTCATGGATGCACCATCAAAAGCACCACCAACCAAAATGTTGGCGCCAACAATGAAACCAATTGCAATGGCAGCAACGATTCCAACATTCCCCTTCTTGGGATCCACTGCAGTGGCATACACATGTAGACTAGGCCGAAGGTCATCACTATCTCAAAAACAACTGCGTTCCATGAAGACACCCCAGATGATATCGCAAATGCTGATATTTCCTGCAGCGAAAAAATGTATAGAAATCAAATTTTGGCATCATACCCATGCTAATTTTTCAAAAGTTATCGTACCATTCCATCAGTGGAGAATTTAAGGAGCAAGCAAGCAACAATAGATCCAAGCAACTGAGCAATCCAGTATAAAATCCCTCTCGACAGAGTGATCTTTCCTCCAATAAATGCACCAAAAGTGACAGCAGGATTTACATGACATCCAGAGATGTTAGCACCAACAGACACCGCCACAAAAAGTGCAAATGCATGAGCCAGGGATGCAGCTATTAAACCCGCAGGAGTCGCTCACCCATTGTTCGATAGCTTACCTGCGAAAACATCCACAATTGAGAGAAAAGAGCAATTCCACTTGCTACCCTGTCTTCTAAACCAAAAAAGAAGAAGAAAAATGTTAATATATATCTTACTGAAAGCCATGCCGGATCCTTGACCAGCGAAGACGAAAATAATCATAGAGAAGAACTCCGCCAGAGCCGCCCTGACAGCATCTGGCTGGCTGGCTTCTCCCGGATTCCCAACTTTCGATTCTGGTGATCGGCATTTTCTTGAATTTTCAGAAGAATTAGCTCTGTTTTGCTTCCTTTTCTTTATTTAATGCTTTTATAGCTCAGTCTGGAGTGAGAGTTTGGTTCATCTCTCTTTTATACATATAACTGAAATAACGGCTAAGAAGCCGGTGCGATCGTTGCTCGGTAAACAGAACGACGAGGATTGAGCTTTTAATCAAGTCACAAGCCGGTGACCTTACAGCTACGAAAGTGACTTGCTGGCTTTTTAAACTTTGGACACGTGTGTGGCGGAGAATGCATTTAATATAAGCTTCTGCAAAATCGGCGGGAGAAGGTTGATTTCCCCATTTTTTCCGATTTTTAGATCGCCGAGTAAGAGAATATACGGGTCCCACTTTCATGATAGTGTAACGTGGCTGAGCTTGTATGGTTGGTCACTAAAAATCCGTGCTTGTGGCGGTCTAGAGCGCGATATAAGCGGCGAGATTTTGATTTTTAATATATCCAATAAAAGAAAATGTGCTTTTAAGCTTTGTGGGTCACAAGGTGAGTTTTGGGCTGGCTCTTGTGGGCCCAAAAAAGGTTTTATTTCATCACGTGGACGGTCAGAAAGTGGCCAATCGCAAAACTATGAGGATCGGACGGTGAAAAACGTACTTGTGATTTGATTTTTGTTCTCATTCATAATTAGCATTTCATAATTAAACCACTTCACAGCATTTTATTTTTTAATAGATGTATTTAATATAAATTTAAATTAATAAATTTTTATTAGACTAAGATTTCATTGACTATGTAAAGAATTTAAAATCATTATGACAATATATTATGTTTTCAAATTTCTTGCTTACCAAGAAAAAAGCTTTTTATAAAATCGAAATCATATGTAATTTTAATTTTTTTTTATTTTAGTTATAAATTATTGGATTGAGATTATATATAGGATTGAAATTAAATCAGCACGAATTGAATCACTAAAAAATGAAATATTTACTGTAAATATTTAATACTGGAACGCTCGAACTCATTTAAAAAGAGAATTCATCACGATATTCATTATTAATTGTAATTTCTTTCACTAGAGAAATAAATTCAATTCTTGCATATTCCAAACAGGACTAAAAGGGAAACTTGCTAATTTCATTTACACAAGAACCTCATAAAGAAAGTTTCTAAACTTACAAGAATACCATTCTTGGAAAGAAAAGCATAGGTAGAAGGATACTGAAATGCAGTAGCTGATCAAGACCAAAGCCAGTCATCAATAGGAGAAGAATCTACATACTGATCATTACCTCCAAGAAGCATTTGATGATCATTGTTAATAAGAGTAGCAGTTCCATCAATGTCTGAAAGAGAGAATCCATTGTTGATATGCTCTGCAGCCACATCTAATAAATTCAACCTCCAACTGTTATCTATCCACGAGTTGTTCTTCCCACCAACAAGGTTGTTGTAATTGACGCCATCAAGGTTGGGTGCAAAATCAGTAACCATGTTACAAACAGCTTCACTGTCCTTGAACTCTGAAAGGATACGAAGCTTTGTCACAGAAACAATCATTGCTCAAAGATTTTATGACTTAATTGCTGTTCTGTCCAAGGGCAATGAGTAAAAATACAAAAATAGAACTACAGAAATACATTGGACTCGGACAAAGATACCATTGATGATAAGTATAAAAAATATTGCAAGAATTAACAAGTGAAGATTGCTACACAAGTTAAATTAGGAATTTATTGAATGCAGATGAAGCATTCAATTTTAATACCCTTAAAACTCACATAGATGTGGGTTCTTTCATAAATCATGAAAGGTATGTTCCCCATTTGTGTGAGTTAAGAAGGCATATTCATAGTGTTATCTAGAGAATTATAGATAGAAAAGGAAAGACACGCCTTATTACCATTGTAGTTGCTGCAAGAAGCTGCTTGAGGAACTGATAATGAATTGTTTCCATTGCAGCCAAATGGAATAATACTATTGTCAATATAATTGTATCCAAAAGAGGTGTCTTGGAAAGGCAATATATCATTAGTGTCAATGTTACTGGGTGAAGAAACACCATTAGCGTAATCAAGTCGAGTACTTGGAGTGCATGGCCTGTAGCCGTTACTCGTTAAGGTAATAGAAGTAGGATGAGAATCATCAAGAAGACTCTTCATATTGCTTGTATTATCAGGAGAAACTGATGAGTTATTGATAATTTTAACCCTCTTCTTTGCTTTCTCCTTCAACTCCTGAAGTGCATCCACAAGCGCCTGCAACTCCTTAACCGAGTTGGATTTTTCAAAGAATTCAAAATCAACATTCAGTAGATTCTTGTTCTTGCCATTGAGCTGGGCCTCCATTGCCTTGATTTCACTAGAAAGAGAGAGAGCACATTGCTTATTAGCTCCATATCCATAGTTTACTGCATTAGGAAGACGACGTTCAAGAAAAGCATCAAACACTTCATCGACTGAAGGATGACCAAAAGAATAAAGCTTTCGTTTTGGATTAGTACTAGGCGATGAAACAAAAAGGGCAAGCTGGGCATCGCAGAGCATGAACAATTCTACTGCTTTGTTGAAGAGACCTTGGCGCCTCTTGGTGAAACTCACTGATAATTGCTTTTTGTCTTCTCGCTTCATCATCGGAAGCTTTCTTGATTTCGCCGCCATTGAACGGCTCAGTCTCAGACAACTTTGAATTACATAGGGCATGTCTTCAAGGTTTTTGTGGCTTTATATAGTTTTTAGGTTTTATTACACTTGCTGTCTTGTTATTATTAATTTAATGGGTACGAATAAAATATAAATGTTAGTAATAGAATATTATTTTATAAATAATTATAAATATTAAATGATTAATTTAAGGAAAATTTAAACATCATTTTTAAATTTTATTAATATTTTAATATTATAATTAAAAATAAAAAATAAATTATTTTCTTTGAAAATATTTTCTACGAAAAATATTTTTCACATATTATTTTTCGTTATTTTTCACAAATAAATGAAGTATTAATTTGTTTTTAAATATTTTAAATTAATATAGTTATTTTTTATAAAAAAAATAACTAAATAAATAAATGAAAAATTAATAATAAAATTTATTGATAAATTATAAAAAAAATAATTAATAAAATATATTATCGATAATTATTTAAATTATTAAAAAATAATATAATTAAATTTTTTTTCAAAATTAAAGAGAAGCAGGTAAAATTTCTCGAGATTTAATTATATACATTTAATACTAGAGTATTTGATTCCATGATATTTCTGTTTTGGCATATCCATCATTTGCTTGATATGATGATAATCAATCACAATCTTTTATGATCCTTGCCTGTCTCTCCCACCACCCATGCTTTGAGCGTGTGCTTATGCATCATAACAAAAGCTGCCTCGCTTTAGTCATAGCTGGTAGTCCCTCCACTCTCTCTCTCTCTCTCTAGCCAGTTTCTAATTTTATTATTAAATTTCAATTATCATATATAAATTTATTTAATTTAACAATAAAAATATAAATTTCATTTTATAACAATAAAATAAAATAATTTAAAAATAAATATATATGATTTTTATTAACTGATAATAATGTAAAATATAATTTATTCATGTTATTTTTTCTTTTTAAATTAGTATAAAAATATAAATTTTATTTATAAAATATTAAATTTATGTATTCTGTTATTTATAAATTATATATATATAATTTTAACTATGTGAGTTTTATAAATTAAGCAAAAATTGACCAATGATATAATTTAAAAAAAAAGATAAAAAAAATGGAAAAATAAGCAACACTATCATTAGGGGCTATTAAAAGGTCACCTTATAGAGGAAAACAAAGAAGAGAAAACCACATGTTGTTGCTGCATACTGAAAGACACATCTGACAAGGAATCCTTTGTTATGCCTTGCATTTAACCAACATATTTAATCAATTGATAGGTACAAATATAATTATTCCCTCCTATAATTAATATATAAAAAAAACATCACCTTACCATCCTCTATCAAAATAAAGTTTATTAAAAATTTATATTGTATTTTATTTTATCCTAGAATTACATTAAATTTAAAAAAATATTATTTAATTTTATAATTTAATGAAGTTAACTATTTAATTTTTATATTTTTAAAAATAAATTAAATTAAAATATATAATTATTTAGTCAATATAATTTTAAAATTATAAATATTTAATTTTTATAATTTTAAAATAATAATTATTTAATTTGGAAAAACAATAAATAAATTAAATAATTAAAGATATAAAATAATATAAATTATTTAATATATTTTTTAAAATATAAAAATTAAATAATTAATTTCACTAAATAATATAATTTAAATAGTAATTTTTTTTAAATTCATGAATTTTTTATTATATATTTTAAATATATAATCTAGAGGAGCAAGGAGAAAAGAGGCAAGAGATGGACAGAAGATTGTGAAAGGGTAAATCACGGTGATCTAGCAATAGTCAAGTGGGAGGCCTTTAACTCGGTGCCCACAAGGAGCCCACCCACATAGATGAAACTCTCACACTGCGGCTGCCGAGGATCGAACCTTGGACCTTATACCAACTCTGACACTTACTTACCACTAAGGCTTCTCTCATTTATTTATTTATTACATAGCTACACTAATCTCACCCACCATTGTTTTTGAAAAAAATCCTACAACCTTTCACTCTCTTGCCAACTCAACACAGCTGGTAATGCCTGTGTTCACAGTTACCAAAACATTGCAAGACAAAAACCTCCTTAAATTATAAAAGGAAATCTGTTAAAATCACCCTCAAATTTATCATAATTTCATACTTCTTTTTTCTTGTATTCTAAATTAGTTATATTTTAATTATGAAATATTGATAATTTAATCACAGTCTCATAATAAATTAAATCTATTTTATTTTTTCCTAAACTTAATAATAAAAAAAAAATTAAATCACTAATCACATATATATGTACTATTTTATTATTTAATATCTATAATTTAACAGAACCTTTTTTATAATTTTAATTTAAAGATTTATTAAAAAAATTAAATAGCTTTTACATTTTCAAAATAATTAATACTAAATTATTAAAATTCATATAAAAGAATATAAATATCATTTATGTATTTTTAAAATAAAAATGAATAATAATTTAATATTCATTTTAAAATCATATTATAATTATCAGTTAAATTTCAATAATTATATATAAAATTATTTAAACAAAAAATACATATAAATTATAAAATAAAATAAAATATAAATATTATAAAAAGATAAATATTATATATATTTTAAAATTTAATTATCATCATTATATTTTTAAAAAATAATTAGTCATTATATATTAAATATAATAAAATTGTAAATTTATATAATTTACAATTATAAATTAAATTTTATATAATTTATTAGTAAATAGATAATTAAAATTTACTCTATTACTTAGAAATTTTTCTTATAAATATAAATTACAGATATTAAAATTTATTAAATACACCCATTTATTACTAATTTACTTCACTAATATGCAAAATTTCCTAACAGAATTTTGCAAAAGCAGTTATGCACAGGAAAAGTAACGGGCGCTTGACCGTTAACCTAACTGTAATATTAACAAAACAAAGAATAAGAACCGTGAAGTCACGCGCCCATTAGTATTATTGGTGCTAACGGAGGTGAGAGTCAACATTTCCTCTTTCTCCGCCTCTTTTGACTCAGTTGCCTCTTTCTTCACTCAGCTTTTTTCAAGCCCAAAACTAAAAAGGAAAATTTTTAAAAATAAAAAAATAAAAAAATAAAAAAATAGAAAAATTCGCACAAAAATCAGACCCTAAACTCAGAAATCTTCAAGTGCTGTTGTTTTTCCTCTAAATTTAGCGGATCTGCTGCTAAATTTAGAGGGATAGGAATTAATTAGGGTTTTTCTGTGAGAGAAGTTGCATAGTTCAGTGAATCTCTCAAGTTTGTTTCAAGATGATGATCTCCAGGGGATTGTTCGGGTGGTCCCCACCTCATATACAGCCGTTAACGCCCGTTTCTGAGGTCTCTGAGCCTCCGGAGTCTCCGTCGCCGTATCTTGATATCAACGCTGAGGCGGCTTCCGGAGCTGCTGCTGCTGCGCAGGCTGAGGCGGAAGAGGAGATGGAGGAGCCTGAGGAGCTGGAGCCTCCACCTGCTGCTGTTCCGTTCTCGCGGTTGTTCGCTTATGCTGACCGACTTGACTGGGGTCTCATGATCGTTGGCTCGCTTGCTGCTGCTGCCCATGGCGCTGCGCTTGTTGTTTACTTGCACTATTTTGCCAAGATTGTTGAGGTTATGCGGATTGAAGATGATAGACCCGACGAACGATTTGAGAGGTTTAAAGATGTAAGTATGGATATTTTTATTTTTTATTGTTTTTGGCTCGCAAATTTAGTTGTTTTTAGTACTGTTTGTGATTGCTTTGATGAGGAGGAAGTGATGGAAATGGAAGGAAGCTGAGCTTTTGAGTTACTGGTGTTAGTGTTTTCTGAGTTCAGGTGAATGTGCACCTGAGGAAGCATATTCATACTTATTTGAGCTTGATGGGCAGATTAATTACAATTAAGATTTGGGACTTAGATTCGAAGTTGAACAGTTTGGATTTTTGTAGTTTGATGGCACTTATTTCCTTTTTCTGTTTTTGGAAGCAATATAGGTCTTTTCTAGAGACAATTGCATGAAGAAGCAGATTTACGTTTTGAATATAAGAAGAGGTGTTGTTTACTTGGGTTCATATAGATATTAAATGTTATATGATCTTATGTCTTCAAGTTTTGTTCCATTTGTTGGTTTGATAGGTGCTAGTGTAGTTGAAAATAATATTGTATTAAGGTATATTTGACATGTTTTGGTGATAAAAACTCTCGAGCCCAAACTTGTTTCAACATTAAAAGTGTTCTATTTCAAAAAGCAATTACAACTGCAATGCCAAATAAATTCTTGGTGGAAAGTTTCATGATATGATTAAAATTGTTAGCGTGTGACTCTGTGTGCTTGTTGAATTATAATGTCTAAAAGTGAAAAGATTGGATACCGACATTTGTTTTCATCTTTGGGTGCTGCTGTTGCTTCATTACTGGTCTTTATCTCTAGGACCCCAGTTTGGAAACTTTCTTATTATCTTCCATTTTGTTTGCAGTTGATGCTATGGTTATGTGATACAACCGATCATTTAATTTGTTTTTCTTAATTAATAAAGATGCATTATGGTTGGGGTAAGGAAAAAGGTAGGTATTAATTACTAATAGACCAACAGCTATCGAGAACAAGCATTTGTTATTCAATTCAGTTCAACTCAGCTAAACTTAAACTGCAATAATAATATGTTAATCAACTATATTAATCCCTTTCTTTCTTCCTTACTAGTTTAGGACTGAATTTCATTGCAAGGTCTAGCAATCTAATTTCTTCATTCTATACCGTCACTGTTTTCCTCTCCTTAGTCTCTCTCTCTTTTCTTTTTCATGTATTCTTCTGTTTTCTACTACTGAGTCTCTCTCTCTCTTTTCTTTTTCATGTATTCGTCTGTTTTCTACATATGTTATTGCTTCATTGTCTAAGATTCATTACCACACATCTTTGCTAGCCAAATGCAGGCTTGCAGCTTTACCTCGAACTTAGTGCAGCTTTTATGAGTACTTAATACACCACCATATTTATTGATTTCAACCATTCCCCCTTAATCGTAGGTGTGGCAACTTCGTTCCTACATTTTTATGGGATGACCTATGTACGAAAGTAATTGCTTAGCAAAACTTCTTCTCCATCCAGATTGATCCCAATTTTTTCACTTCCACTTGCAAAAATTGCAATATATAAATATTTTATTTTCAGTATACAGTTCTTCTTAGCTTCCTAGACTATCATGCTTATCTCAAAGGCTTTGATATTTGTTGAACCTCATGTCAGTTTCTTCTAATATAACTATGTCATTAACAAAATGCATGTACCTAGCAGTATCCTCATAGATGTAGTTCATCAGTTTAGTTAGGTTATCCTTGGTGGACGCCTACAATTGCGTTTTACCTGTTTATAGTAGTTTTCAAAGGTGCAAGGCTCACTATGCACATTTGGCCTTGGCACGGGGTGCAAGTGGATGTGGGTGCTAGGCATAGTGTGGCTTAAATTTACTGTTAAAATGTGTATAAAATTCTGCATAATACTTTCAGTTAATAAATTATAATACTGAATACAAAAATATCTAAAATTTTTAATGAAATATCAATAGCATAAAGAACATTACTATTGAAACTAGTTCAGCATGACACACTGCTACAGTGTAGTGAAATCACAGAAGCATGATTGTAATATTAAACCCCAATTCTGTCCCCAAGCTACATGTGTACTATTAAGATTAGCTCAACAAAAGCCATATGCACCCAATAGCACACAGGATTTAAATAAATCTAACCAAGAATATAAATTTGGAAAAAATAAGGTTAGACCTTGAAGGTACACAGTCAGGTATCCATGAAAGCCTTCTGCTTGGGTGTTAGGTATGTGACATTGGGATGTGAAACCAATAAAGTGATGTGATATAGCCATTTAGGGCCTCAGTGTGCTTGGAGCCTTTGCCAACTACGAGTGATAATGGAGGAAAGGATGTGGAGTCATTTCCCTGCTATCTCCCTGTAATGGCAAACTCTTGTCCTTGTAACCTTGATAAGAATATTGTCATGCCATCCTTTTGGGGCCAATATGCCCTGATTGTATTTGTTTTTTCCCTTTTTAAATTATAGTTTTGATTTGATATTAGTTATTCCAGTGCCAACAAAAATGTTATATATTACCAACTAAGATACAAGTAGGAGTTACACAAGTGTGCAAATGTTAAAGAACCTTTAGTTGTTTAGAGTCTGTGATGCAGGGGTATTCCTTCCTACCTGCTAACAGGGGTGATTTTCCTTTATCCCAACACTGGTAACTATTTTATGTAATTAAGCAACAATAGCTTCTTGGAGCATCATTGTGTGTATGTGCATGTGCGTGCATGAGAGAGAGAGAGAGATGGTCACTTGGTCTTAAATGAAGAGAGTTTGACCTGGAAATGAGAAGCTGAAAAGGGAAATTAAAGGCATGCCAGGTTTTGATATGTTGTGTATGTGTGATCATGATTTTGTAAATTATCCTCTATAAATAGTTGCCCTAATCCAACAATTTGTCTCGAATAAAGTAAAATTCAAAAATAGCCTGCATTACCTTAAAAAAAGTGATTTGCTTTTTTCTTTGGGTAATATGCTGAAGTTTTTTTTATTGAACAGTATCTGTCATGCAGGTAAATTTGTGATCAGGATAAATGATTCTGTGCCTTTGACCATGTTTTCTAGGAGTTTGCATATCTCATATTGGATTTTCAATGATATGAAATTTGAATATGAAGCTTCATTTGATATCAGCACAGAAATCAGGACAGATAGATACCTTAATTTTTTTTCTCTTTAAGCTATTCCTGCTTATGTTGTTTGCTAGTTTCCTTCCCTCACTTTTTCCTTTTTATTTCTTTCATTCTTCTTCTTCTTTTTCTTCTCTCTCTCTTGTGTGTTTGTGTGTGTGCACGTGCGTGTTTTTGTGGGATGGCGAGACAAGAGGATATTTGTTTTCCTTTATTATCAATTTAAATGTGTTTTGTACACAGTGGAATTGACCTCTTTGTTAACTGAGCTGTTTGTTTTCTGCAGCTATCTTTAACCATTGTTTATATAGCTGTAGGCGTTTTTGCAGCAGGTTGGATAGGTAAGGTTCAAATATTATAATACTCATTTCTGTCGTCTTCTCATTTATTTTTCTTTTTTGTTGTCGTTGATGCTAACTTGCTTTCTGTAATAGAGGTATCATGCTGGATTCTAACTGGGGAGCGTCAGACTGCTGTCATTAGGTCGAACTATGTTCAAGTATTACTTAATCAAGACATGAGCTTTTTTGACACCTATGGAAACAATGGGGACATTGTGAGCCAAGTATTAAGTGATGTGCTGCTCATCCAGTCTGCTCTTAGTGAAAAGGTATCTCGGAGATATATTCCACAGTTTTTGATTTCACAAATATCTTATCTAACTTACTAAGAGTCTTCTATCATGTAGGTTGGAAATTATATTCATAACATGGCAACATTTTTTAGTGGTCTTGTTATTGGATTTATCAACTGCTGGCAAATTACCCTTATAACATTAGCCACTGGTCCAATCATTGTTGCTGCTGGAGGGGTATCAAATATATTTCTTCACAGGCTGGCTGAGAGTATCCAAGATGCATATGCTGAAGCTGCTAGCGTTGCTGAACAGGTTTATTCTTTTTCTTTCTCTTGTTTCACCTCTAACTCCACAAGCCCTTAACATCCCCAGGAAAAAAAAATGCAAGTCTCACTCCTGCCGTGCAGATGTTGAATTCTGTCTCAATTTTTTCTTCTTCCTACAACAGTACGTTGTGATTATATCCTATGAATTTGGTTTAATTTAGTGCATTTCTCTTTCAAGAACCATTACTAGAGATAATCTTAATGGTGGGGGCATAGTTGTTAAACATGTACATGAGATGCAATGCAATAGATGAACTAGCCTTAGCACCATAACTTGCAGAAGGTGGGTGAGTTTGAACAGACACTTTATATACATTTTAGTGGTGGCCCTGGCCCATTGGACGGAATCCATGTACTTGTCTTGGCTTCATAAAATTGGCATATGTCTTTGCAATGTATATACTTTCTTTCAATTTCCTTTCATGAATTTACAGTAGAATTTGTCCAGCATTCGTTTGTTTTTTTAGTGAAATGTGCTATTATATATTCGTTAATGGTTTCTTAAATTATGCAGGCAGTCTCATATATTAGGACCTTATATGCATTTACAAATGAAACTCTTGCCAAGTATTCTTATGCAACCTCACTACAAGCAACCCTGAGATACGGTATTTTGATTAGCCTTGTGCAAGGACTTGGACTTGGCTTTACATATGGGCTTGCAATATGTTCTTGTGCCTTACAACTATGGGTAGGAAGGTTCCTGGTTACACAAAAGAAAGCACATGGGGGTGAAATAATTACAGCATTGTTTGCTGTAATTTTGAGTGGCCTGTAAGTTTCTTATTTTTCTCTCTTCTTGGTGCTATTATATTGAGTTCTTATCTGCCCCCTTGGTGTTTCACAGAGGGCTAAATCAAGCAGCTACAAACTTCTATTCATTTGACCAAGGACGAATTGCTGCTTATAGACTTTATGAGATGATAAGCCGATCTTCCTCCACAGTTAATCAAGATGGAAACACCCTAGCGCCCGTGCAAGGAAATATTGAGTTTCGAAATGTATATTTCAGCTATCTGTCTCGTCCTGAGATCCCTATCTTGAGCGGATTTTACCTCACTGTCCCCGCTAAAAAAGCGGTGGCCCTTGTTGGCAGAAATGGCTCTGGAAAAAGTAGTATTATCCCCCTCATGGAGCGGTTTTATGATCCTACCTTAGGTATTTCCTTGTGACTGATTTTTTTCACTTAAGGTTTAACTGAATTTGCTTAACAACAGTTATTTCTTTTTCATTATGGTGCAGGAGAAGTTCTTTTAGATGGAGAGAATATTAAAAACCTGAAGTTGGAATGGCTCAGAAGCCTAATAGGACTAGTCACCCAGGAACCGGCTTTGCTGAGTTTAAGCATAAAAGATAATATTGCATATGGAAGAGATGCTACTTTCGATCAGATTGAAGAAGCTGCCAAAATAGCACATGCCCATACATTCATCAGTTCACTTGACAGGGGTTATGAGACACAGGTGAAACTAACAAGACTGAATTTTTTGCTTGGACCTGTGTTATCGTTATTTATCCTTTGGCCAACTAATGTATAAATAAGAACACAAAGGGTAGAGACAAATTTTCAAAAACACCAAAAACATAGAGAATTTAGGTATATATGGTATAATCCAACAACTGCCTGGATTTGGAATCCTAAACAAGAAAATACTAATTAGGAATCCAAAACCAACTCAACTCTCTAAGTAAAACAAAATACTATTTCATAAACAAGTATAAGATCCTGAATAATAGAAAAGTTCTAGTTAACAATAAATTTAGAATTCCTATCCTAGAGACATCTGAAAGTGGAAAATCAATCACATTTAGCACACTAGGAACAAAACAATTAGCTGATTCTTCAATGTTCAGTCTTTTCAGCAGTCTATTTTTCTTGTTTGTCTTATATCAGGTTGTTATGAGCTTGTGTTATGGATCGTATCATGGGACAATGGATAGGGAAGGAGCTCATTAGAGGGAGCTCTTAACAGCTCGGAACCATTGAGAGAGAGTCTTAAATCTCGTAAATTTGATTATGAAATTATCCTTCCCTTATTAAGAAATTAGTATCTCTATACATAGAGATTACAAAAGAGTCCTATTAATTAGAATTTCATTCAAATGAATTAATTAAATCTAATCTTAATTCAAATCCTAATCCGAATCTAAATCAAAATCTTATGATCCTAATCCTACCCATTATCCATAACACGAATTCTCATGCTTTTCTTTCTCATCAACCTTTTTTTTTTTCTTGAATCGGTTGCTCAGATATTTTCTAATTGGGTTTTAACATTTTGGATTTCAACTTATGAAGACTCAACAATAAAATCTTTGGATTCTTCAAGCCGATCTCCTTGTTTTTCATCTCCAAATTGCTTTCTCCTCATCTTTAAGTTGATTTTCATCTTCCTTTCTTCATCTTCAAGTTGCTATTCATGTTCTTAATCTTTAAGTCATTGCGTTGCAAGTATAGATTAATATCAAAGCTAGGAGATAGACAGCATGAGGTCACTACAATTCTGGTGGATTTTAACCTAACCTGGTCAAATATTGCTTTAGAGGCATCAAGCTTGAGTTTTGAACTTATAAGACATTGCCAATGTATGGCAAGTCTTTGGGAAGCCATATGGCATGGGAGGCTAGAAAATGATGAGTCGAACCTGAGGATGGATCTTGGGTTTTACTGGCTGGAGTTGCACCATTGGAGTCTCCATTGGTATTTGTAATCCTAAATGAGAAAATATTAATTGGAAATCCAAAACTAACTTAGCTTCCAAAATAAACTAAAACACTATACCTAAATAACATAAACTTCCTATTTGATAGTTTTGGCACGTGAGGATTCCCACCTAGGCAAAGTGAAGAAAAAATGAAGGGCTCGCAAATGTTGGCAATCTGAACCCCACCATTTTGGTAATGGAGAGCCACCTTAGACCAATTCCAGCAGCAAGGCAGCTCATTTCTCCTTCCATTCTCTAGATGTGTATCTGGGACCCATAAGTATGGTAGGTTGGGCTGTAGGTTGAGCTTAGTCAAATATGCTGGTTCTTGAGAGGGAGAGCTAGAAGATGCTAGACCCAAGCAGATGGAGATGGAACATTCTATGCAACACCAAGTGACAACTAGGCCTCAACAAGTCTAGCACAGTTTCACTTGGGGAAAGTGTTGGGATTTGGATAACCCGCATTTGCAAATCAAGGAAAAGAAATGAAGGGCTTATAAGCATTGGCATGACCAAAATGGCTTAGGTCATTTTGGCAATAGAGAGCCCACCTCAAGGTCCTCAACTGACCCAATTCTGGAAGCAGGGTGGCCCATTTATCCTTTCACTCCCTGGCCCTTGAGAAATAGAAAGCTAAAGTTTCTAGTTTTACAATGAAAAATTCAATCAGAACAATAATAGAAGTTTGATTTTACTTGTGCATTACAGGTGGGCAGAGCTGGTTTAGCATTGACAGAGGAACAGAAAATTAAACTTTCTATTGCTAGAGCAGTACTGTTGAACCCAACAATTCTTCTGCTTGATGAGGTTACTGGTGGACTTGATTTTGAAGCTGAGAGAACAGTTCAGGGGGCTCTAGATCTCCTCATGTTGGGAAGGTCAACCATAATAATAGCTCGACGACTTAGTCTTATTAGAAATGCTGATTACATAGCTGTAATGGAGGAAGGTCAGCTTGTTGAAATGGGTACACATGATGAACTGTTAAACCTGAATGGTCTATATGCTGAGCTTCTCAAATGTGAAGAAGCTGCAAAGCTTCCAAGGAGGTTAGCCTGAGAACCAACTGTATTCATTATATCAAAATTTCATGTGTGTGAAACTTTTTTCTTTTGAAATATAGTTTAGTCAGTAGTCAAAACGTTTGGTATGCTAAAATATGTGATTATGAGATATGTATCCTTCTCCAGGATGCCAGCTAAAAACTATATGGAGACTGCTGCTTTCCAAATTGAAATGGATTCTTCTGCTAGTCATAGCTTCCAGGAACAATCATCTCCTAAAATGATGAAGTCACCATCTCTTCAGAGAGTTCCAGGTGTGCGGCCTCTGGATGGCACCTTTAACTCACAAGAATCACCAAAAGCTATGAGTCCACCACCAGAGAAGATGAGGGAAAATGGTCTTCCCTTGGATGAAGCTAATAAGGAACCATCAATAAAAAGACAGGATAGTTTTGAAATGCGACTACCGGAGTTGCCCAAGATTGATGTCCAATCTGCCAATCAACAAACATCAAATGGCTCAGATCCTGAATCACCTGTATCACCCCTTTTGACATCTGATCCTAAAAGTGAACGTTCCCACTCACAAACGTTTAGTCGGCCTCATAGTCACTCAGATGATATTCCAACTACATTTAAGGATGCAAAGGATTCAAAGCATCGGCAAGCACCATCTTTCTGGAGATTGGCAAAACTTAGCTTTGCAGAGTGGCTTTATGCTGTTTTAGGAAGCATTGGTGCTGCTATATTTGGTTCTTTTAATCCACTGCTTGCTTATGTCATTGCGCTCATAGTGACTGCTTATTATAGACCTGGACATCCTCACTTGCAGCAGGATGTAAACAAGTGGTGCTTGATCATTGCCTGCATGGGTGTGGTGACAGTTGTTGCAAACTTTTTGCAGCACTTCTATTTTGGTATTATGGGTGAAAAAATGACTGAACGAGTCCGGAGAATGATGTTTTCAGGTAAATAGTCCTTAATATTGTTAGTAGGTTCTTGAGAATAGAGAATAACAAAATAGAAATTCCTTTGTTTGATATTACCTTATTTCTGCCCATTATGTAACAGCAATGCTTCGCAATGAAGTTGGATGGTTTGATGAAGATGAGAATAGTGCCGACACACTGTCCATGCGGTTGGCTAATGATGCTACATTTGTGCGAGCAGCATTTAGCAACCGGCTTTCAATATTTATACAGGACAGTACTGCTGTTATTGTTGCTGTTGTCATTGGGATGGTGCTTCATTGGCGATTGGCTCTCGTGGCATTGGCAACCTTGCCGATTCTCATGGTTTCTGCAATTGCACAGGTTTGTATATTATTCTTTTAATCTGTGTTGCTGGCTACACACTGATGAAATGTTAGATTATATAGGTGCTTAACGATGTTTTCATCATTTATTAAGTCTATTTCCTCTAAATTCTTTTCTTTCAACTAGATATAACTCCATGCTGCTTTTACAAGCAAATTAAGTTCTGCAAATATTTTCTTTGGGATGATTTATTCCTTTTCTCTCTGTGTTGATTTTTGTATTCAGTTTATTGTCTTGATTCTTAATTTTAAAAGACAAATAGGAATTTTTCTGATAGACGCTAATGTATGGCATGCATGAACTGGGAACATGAATTTCTGAAACATCATCCTGGTCTCTTGGTATGATTATGAGTTTCACTTTTTACTAGGGGATGGAGCAAAGGAATTGTCGGTAAGGTTGTTTCAGAGTTCAGTTTCTCAGTTGTAATTAACTTGAGTGATTAGTGAGCTCAAGCATAAAGTAGTGAGCTGGAATTATTATAAATTGTGATTTGTAAAATGAAAATTCAGAAACTCCCAAGCTCTCATAATTTTTCTCTTGAATCTTCTTCTTCTTCTTCTTCTTCTTCTTCCTCTTCTCTTTCTTTTGCAACTGCTCATTTTCTTTTCATTTTCCCTCACTCTCTTCCTTCCATTCTGTCCTAACACATGGTTTCTTTACTCTTAACCTAAATGGTGCAGCTCATCTTATTTCTTATCATTGTCATGTTTTTCCCTCCAATTTATAGCGTTTGGGTGAACATGTCAACCAAGCAAAAAGATGTTGAATGCTATTGCTACCTTTCAGATCGCTATATTCTGTATCAGATGTATGCTGTTGCAACCTTTCAGATTGTTATGTTCTTTTTGCCTTGTGTTTCCTTGCATACGTTTTTGAGATTGATATCTTCATTTTTTATTTACCAGTCTAACTGCTTTCATGTTTCTGGGATGTACAAGTTACTGAGAAACTAAGCTTCAGATAATGATGCATTCTAATATCTGATTTTTCGGCTATTCTGAATGGCTACCAACTGAAATATTGCAGAAATTGTGGCTAGCTGGATTTTCAAGGGGCATCCAGGAGATGCACAGGAAGGCATCATTGGTCCTTGAGGATGCTGTTAGAAACATTTATACTGTTGTTGCATTCTGTGCTGGTAACAAAGTAATGGAGCTTTACAGATTGCAACTAATGAAAATATTCAAACAGAGTTTTTTACAGGGAATGGCCATTGGTTTTGCATTTGGCCTTTCACAGTTTCTTCTATTTGCCTGTAATGCACTTCTCCTCTGGTACACCGCATACTCTGTAAAGAATAATCATAGGGATCTGCCTACAGCCATCAAGGAGTATATGGTTTTCTCATTTGCAACATTTGCTCTAGTTGAGCCTTTTGGATTGGCTCCATATATTCTTAAACGGCGGAAATCTCTCATTTCAGTATTTGAAATTATAGATCGAGTGCCCAAAATTGATCCAGATGATAATTCAGCACTGAAACCACCTAATGTCTATGGAAGCATTGAATTGAAGAATGTTGATTTCTGTTACCCTAATCGCCCAGAAGTGTTGGTATTGAGCAATTTCAGTCTCAAAGTTAGTGGTGGACAAACTGTAGCCGTGGTAGGAGTTTCAGGCTCTGGAAAGAGCACTATAATCTCTTTAATTGAGAGATTTTATGACCCAGTTGCTGGTCAGGTTCTATTAGATGGACGAGATTTGAAACTTTATAATTTGAGATGGTTAAGAAGCCACCTAGGTCTGGTTCAGCAGGAACCAATTATCTTCTCAACCACGATAAGAGAAAACATTATATATGCTAGGCACAATGCTAGTGAAGCTGAGATGAAAGAGGCCGCAAGAATAGCAAATGCTCACCACTTTATCAGCAGCCTGCCTCATGGTTATGACACACATGTGGGAATGAGGGGTGTGGACCTGACACCAGGACAGAAGCAGAGAATCGCAATTGCTCGAGTGGTGCTAAAGAATGCACCCATCTTGTTATTGGATGAAGCTAGCTCGTCCATTGAATCTGAATCTAGTAGAGTGGTGCAAGAGGCACTAGATACGCTGATAATGGGGAATAAAACCACCATTCTAATAGCTCATAGAGCTGCAATGATGAGGCATGTTGACAATATTGTGGTTCTAAATGGAGGGCGAATTGTTGAAGAAGGGATCCATGATTCTTTGATGGCGAAGAATGGCTTGTATGTCAGGTTGATGCAACCCCACTTTGGAAAGGGTTTACGGCAACATCGACTTGTTTAGACTGGTTTTAACAGTTATTTTGTATAGCTCTTGATATGGTGGCAGTGATAGGTTTTAGTGTAGGGTTTAGAAATAGTGACTTTGGAGCTTGGTTGACTGTGAGAACATGCTCTAAGGGCTAGATACATATTCTTTTAGGAGCAAGGATTTGATTTGGTCATTAATCAAAAACGGTGTTGGTGAGGAGATAATTCTAGCCCTAACGAGGTATGATTCTTGGGTTTTGTTTTTGGTTTTCCTAATTTTGTTTTTCTGGATTTATTATGGATGAATGTGACTCGACTAGCATGGATGATGGGATGTGTTTCATACTGTAAATTTACATTTGTGAAGAGGAAAAAAATTTATTAGAAGAGGAAATGAGGTGGAGGTCAGTTGTTGTAATCTTGTAAATAACCACATGGATAATTTATAAGCTTTTTTTTTTCCGTCATAATTAACTAGTTAAATTTTTTTCCCATTTTGCTTTTACTGTATCAGAATAGCGCCTGTTTTTTCTGCTGATGGAAAGCAGTAGACCAGCTTTCAAGAGCATTCTGCTCGTTGTTATGTCGAGTAACTTTTACTAGCCCTAGCCATCCCCTCATTTTGAAGACTGTTTACCTGATTAACCATCAGGATTTTTAGATTTTGGTAAGAACCTGATATTGATTTTGAGTTCAAGGTGAATGTTAAGAATATAAGAATGAAACATACCAGGCAATTCTAAAAATGTGAGACTTCAACTGTTATAATGAACCAAAAAAAATCTCACTCCTGGTGAACTCTCATCATAGCCATCTTTAATGCTGGAAAAAACTTGCACTCTCATATTTCATTGTAGGATTAACAGTCCCTCTAAATCCAATTTTAGACTAACAAGCTAACACCAAGTTTTTTTACTAGACTATAAACAGATAACAATTGCATCACTACATTGTTAAATGGGAATGTTAATTTCCTGAAAAAGACGGCTCTTGCAAAAGAAGAAACAAAAATTGAAGCATACATGGTGATAAGTATTAAGACTCGTAAAGCTCTGGAAAATGCAGCATAGTGCTTCACGTATAGAAGGTTGTCCTAGATCAGATAAATGGAGATTAACCGATCACATTAAACACTGCAAAGGAATCAATGACTGTGTGTAATTTATCTTTCATTTTGTACCACCTCCTCTCATTGGCACCTGTGGTCAGTGTATAGAATTTACCTGCCAGAAAACAGGAAGATTCAAATGAGAAGCACAATGGAGGTGATGACATGCTTTCCCTTGGTCGTGATTTATTTGATATTAAATAACACATCTAATAGCAAACATAGGTAAAATATAGGATGAACATTTTCACAGGGAACAGATGCACTAGTCAATGTTTTGTAAATAAAATTTAGAGATGTACAAATGAAGGATTTGAGGTTTTAGTCCTACTGCACATGTCCTTAATCTTAGGTGACAAAAGTGACGGGTAATAATATATGCATTACTTCTGATTGCAGATATTTAATGACCAAAGAAAGCTGTCATCATTAATGATCTCAGACCCTTGTAATTCCCAATTTGTCATTTAAAGTTCTATTGGCAATTCTGGACAACTAAGGTATGGTGAATGGGGAAATAAAGGGGGGGAAAGCTGAAAAAATAGAGGAGATGATGTAGAAAGATCATCACAGACAAATTTATAAAGCTTTGTTCTGAAAATCCTAGGTTCATCATTTCTCTTCTATGAAGACATGATAACTATCTAAAGCCAGGAACATAATGGAGCAGAACATAACAAGATCATACGATCCAATTTCCAGTAAAATTTAAATACCATGAATTAGTTTCATACCATTGCCAATGGAAATTGTACTAAGAGCATGGCGAGTATAATTTGGAGCCTGAGCAACGAACTCAAAGGTGTAATAAGCTTTTCCATCAACATCATGCTGCACCAGACAAAATATAATCAATTACTCACTATTTTGCCATCAGAAGTATGAGACCCGCATAGATGCAAAAACGAAACAAAGCAAATTTTAACCAAGTAAACCATTGTAGCTGTTGATCTAGTTGACATCATTAACTATTTATATCATAATGTCTTTTAGTTCAGACTGATATTGTTTAGTTATTCTTAATATTTTTAGACATATTGTGCTTCATTAATATCTTACAATGGAATTCACCATGATAGATCTATATTTATAATGGAAAGTAGAAATTTCAATTCATGTAACGAAAGCAGCATTTTGATTTCCATCTTTATAGTTGTCCAAGAAATTAAGAAAGATAGCAGTTATTTTAGACCCAACAAATTGCTGATGGAATGGAATAGCAATTCCAAATGCTTTCCACCATATAGCATTGTAATCAACTTGTGCATATAGGTTTATTATGCAAATTTAGCATATAAAATAGATCCACAACCTTATTAATTGTTATTCATCATAAAGTGATTAGCATGGACATGGGGAAGCAATTTGAAAGGAGATGAATATCAAGTGCTTGATAAAACAAATTATTCCCAAGTATTTTTTTAATCAGAAACAAATGGTGCCCTGCCACTTCATAAAATCTCAAAATAGAATGCATTACAATCAAAATAAAGAAGAGAAATTATACCTCAGATGCCTCGATTAGTTTTGTTTTTTGGGATGGAGGGGCTAAAACCTTTTTTATCAATGTTTCAGCAACCTAAGAATATGATATGAATATTAGCACTTTCTATCAGTTAGATATACACTCTAAATACTAAAATCATAGACCTAGAGCATATATGCCTGTTGTGGAGGTCCAAAGTCTCGAATATCTTGTTTGGTTGTTGGGATCACATTTACACTGACACTTTCTAATGGCTCAATGACATCTTTAAAGACCTTGTCTTGACCTTCAATGACCACTTCCTGTGAAAATCCGAGGACCAATATTTTACTATCAACAGGAGAACAGGAACAGAGATTGGAACCTATAGCAACTTACCTGCCACCCAAATGGATAGAGGAATGAGTATCCATCCTTCTTGTCCGTTACTAACAGAAAACCCTTTTTAGTTTCTGCAGCAACTGAACCAAATCAAGGATGTCCTCTTAGGATATCAGAATAATTTAACGACCCAACATATTCAATAATCAGAAATGGGTTTCTATCTTTATAGCTAGAGCACACAATTCATGCAGAAAACTAATTGACCTTGTAAACAGAACAAAAGGCCACATCTGGAATAACAAAGCTTACATGATGAAGAAGTTTGATTAACCAGAGAAACCCAAGGGGCAATCACACTCACAGCTATCAGTTGGCGTCTCCCAGATCTAACTGCAAAAGCAGATCAAAATTAAACAAAGAATAACAGAAGAAGATAATCAACTTTTTGTTTCAAGAAGTTGTTTTAATTCTCAATTCATTAAGGAAATTGAAGAGTATAACTAGATTATTATCATGTAAATTCCAATCAAGATGAAATTTACAGCCTTGAAAAAAAAAAAGATTTTCTTCTGTAGCTACAACTATGAGCTGGTAGATCATTCTCGATACCAACTCGTTTATAAGCATTAAAAGGAAATTTTCATTCTCTTTTCCACTATTTATTGATTGTAACTGCAGCAATGTGAATCGAGCAGAAGCTAAATCTTATGTTTCCTGTATGCAATTGTGAACAACTAGGCTGAAGAGAGTTATTCTCTTGGCTTTTGTAGTTGACCAGTAGTGAACCGTTAACAAACCAAAACACCATCAGAGTATCATTTATTCAAAACTACCCCATTAAAAACAGTAGGCATACTATACAATGAATTCATCAAAGACACAACTTCATAACCAAATTGGCAGCAAAACAGAAATTCACTTTTTCACAAGTAAAATTCAAATTGCCGAGAAGGAAATGCAAATGAAATCAATCGGAAATGGGAAAAATTCAAGTAATGCTAATCATAATGCCCATGATCATATTACAAAAATCAACATTAAAGAATCAGGCAACTAACTGAAGATAGAACAAACCTTGAGAAAGAGCCCAAGATTGCTGAGCACGGACAATAAACGAAAACCCTCTTCTAAAGCAAGGAAACGAACTATGATACCTTTGAAGTCGTATCTATAAAGAAACACAACAGAGGATATAAGAGCATAAAGCAATGGAGGTACAAAGTAGAGAGAGGAGGAGGAGGAAGAGGACCTGAGGAAAAGAGTTGGGGGACAAAGTGTGAGAAAGGGAAGGTGAATTTTGGAAGGAAGCCATAGTTGAGTGAAGAAGAAGGAACAACAAAGTATTAATTGTGGAGATTTGTGGGGTGGAGAGCCTTATCCTTCTTGTTTTCAGCTGCCGCGATTTTGCTTATCCTTCTTGTTTTCAGCTGCCGCTATTTTGCTTATCCTCTATTAGAAGCTTGCAACTGTCTTTGTTTGCTAAAGGCGCCTCTATGCGGGTCCCGCTGCTTCTCTCTTTTTTTTTTTTCAAGAATTACTGCTGCTTTTTCTTATTAATAATTCGGTTTATTATTTTATTATATTATTAAATAGTTAATTTTTTAAAATTATATAAATTAAATAATTGAGATTTTGCAATTATAATTAAATAATTATAATTTTAAAATTATAAAAATTAATTAAAAATATTTTAATTATTAATAATTTTAATAAACAGTGTGATTAAATATTTAATGAAAGAAAATATTTGATATATTTTTAAAATATAAAAATTAAACAATTAGTTTTATTTAAATTAAATAGTGAATTTTTAATAAATATTTTAAATGAAAATAATGATGAAATTGTGTATAACACTATTTACAAAAAAAAATAGTAGATTTCTAAACAAATTAGACCATATGTACATCAAAATAGCATATAATTTTCTTCTAAAAAAAGATGAATGGACTTTTGAGTTTGGGATGATTTAGAATATGGGTTATATATATTTAGATTATAATTATAATTAATTTTATAAATATGTAAATTAAATTAAATATTTTTGTTATTTGTGGTGTCAAGCAGGAGAACATGTAAAACGGAGTAGATAGTTCCAACTCCACGAGGGTCAGGGAGCAATGGGTATATTCAATCCAACAAGTTCATTTTAAAACCAAACACTGCGAGATTTACCAGCGTCCGGATTCTTATAGCTTCACCAGAAACCCCACATACATGAGCATAATAGCATGCGAAAGATTCAGGTGACGCTGAGCTTGAAGAAAAGCTTTTATCACACGGTTATTCTGATTCTGAAATTGTAGACATGATTGCCCAAGTTTGGAAGAAACTTGAAGCCTCTGTAGCTGCCGACTCAAAAACTTGGACCGAGCTTATAAAGATTGGAAATTGACCATACCAATTAAATATTAATTGAGATGAAGTTGAATAGAGTTGTCTCAGCATGTGTAGAAGAGAACAGACATGACACTAGGCACTAAAACAATGAATTGCTAAATAACAGAAATGTCCATAAAGCTTGTTGGTATCAATTTCCCGGAGGAGAACTATAGCTACAAAACCGTAATTTAAATGATGCCAATCTTGTTTGCCACATCCAAGGCATCATAGTCTGGCGTCAACCTAACATATGCCTTCTTAGTTCCATCCGGCCTGCCATTATAATAAGAAGAGGTAATTAATAGGGGATTCACTTGAGATCCGCGACCAACTAACTCCCAAGTTTCTCCAAAAATAGATGCCAACAAAGCATTATCTGTATATATTTATCATGAACCTTGAAAAAACGCCAAAATGCTTCAGCTTAGTTAAATATAGTTACCTGATCAAAGTATTGACTTTCTTGGTCTGAATGTCATACATCTTCTTCACTGCGTCTTTGATTTTCTTCTTGTCAGCACGAATGTCAACAATAAACACAAGGGTGTTGTTGTCCTCGATCTTCTTCATGGCAGACTCAGTAGTCAGTGGATACTTCAGAATTTGATAGTGGTCCAACTTGTTTCTGGGTGGAGCACTGATACGTGGATACTTTGGGTTTCTCTCTTTCTTCAATGTCTTGGGCCGGTGAAATGTGACCTTTGTCCTGATCTTAGTAGCTTTCTTCTTAAACGTTGGTCCTGATTTCACAGCCTTGGCAGCCTTCACGGCTTGCACCTTAGGATCAGTCTTTTTGGCAGCATCAGCTGCAGGAGGTGAAGACTAAGCTTATGTAGCCAAATAAAAGCCAGGAATAGAATGCCCATCTCTTAGATGAAAGGTGGTAAAAGCTAGACAGGGAAGACAAGACTCCATGTCCAAAGCCAATAAACTCAAATCACCACAAGCATAACATACATCGATCACTATTCAAAGAGTACAATCAACTAACAAATAATTTTTTTTAGTTAATTTTGGGCTTGTGCAGAGTCCAGTTCTGGGCTACGAATCAGACCAGCACTTCCAGTTCGGAGGGTTGGGAATCTGGGAGTGGACTGAGGGGTTCTCCTCTGTCCCATTTCAGTAAACTCCAACAGTCAATTTTAATTATGGTTTTTGACTAGATATCAAACTGAACCAATCAAGAGAAAACCAGTACAGTTTTTCTGATCATATTTGGGTGACCACACCTGCCCAAACCCAGACAGCAACCAACAATGCCTAGTTAATTTTGCATCATATTATGGCTTTAAACCATTGTTGAAGTTTTATAACTGAAATATTGATTTCCTTCCCTATACAAAAACTAAAGAAAGTGTGGAAATAAAAACCCCATAGTAACATATTTTGTGAATCCAAAAAACAGCTTTCTGACTTCCTACAGGTAATGTAAACAAAACAAACCCATTAAAGAGGATTAACCAAAGGGCATCTATCTGCTACTTTTGAGATATCTGCATGGCTAATAGCAATCTACCGTTGTACAATTAGATGACAGGACTTATTTTTGTTATATGTTTTACTCGTTCATGCAGGACATGCCCACAAATACATATTTTGAAAGTAAACATGTTTCACATGCAGAAGAAACTTCTTTCTCACAAAGACAAGTTCTAGCCCATCCCTCTCATAGCATCTCTTTTTTTATGTCTTAAAAAACAGGTTTAGATGGATAGATTTAAATTTGTGATTTTTTTTTATATGACAAAACATTATTTTCTTAGTTAAGATCACAGATACAACTAAAACCTTATTTGAGTACTGATTAGAAAAACCTTCAGAAATCACATTTCAATTTTCAAATCTACCTCAAATATGATATAAATAATATTGATCAATTTAATAAATTAACCAGCATGTTAAGTTCCATTTCATCCAACCAACTTCAATTAAAAATCCATTGTAAATTAGTTATTTGAAATGTTTAGATCCAAAAGTAGAAAAATGGATGTAATTATGCATCTAATATATATATCATGCACACAACAATTAGGCACCATATAAGAAACTGGCAGCATGTAAACATAGCCCCAACAACCAATGGAGGGTGTCACCAACAATTAGAAACCAACAGAAATCCGATTTGCACCGCTGCTCATAAAGTCGATAACCAAAAACAACATTACATCAAGGAGCATAAAAAACAATATATTAACCACAGAAAAGTGATCATTTGAAACAAAACGAGAAGAATAGGGGTACCTTTAGCTGGAGCCATTGATTGAAATTCTTCCTAGGAGCACAATTAAACCTGGAAAAATGAAACTTAATGTCAAAGACATTAAAACAAAATTTCTAAAAAATGATATGCATGTTATCAATAAAAAGACCTGCTTAGATCTACACTAACATTAATTTCAAGCAAGAAACATATCTACCTAAAAAGAACAACTTTGGACAAAGATTACAGAGAAAACAGATAAATTATGGATTAAGAAGCACAAACGAAAACGATTAGAAAAAAGATGCAGACCTGAGCACAGCAGCAGCAGAAGCAGCCGTCTATTAGGGTTTTAGAAAGCGGAGAACATTAAATTGAGGGTTATATGGAACTACCCAAATTACGAATTCAGCCTTCTTGAAGAAGTTATGTGGGCTGGGTTTCTTTTGAAATGCATTTGATTAGGCCCAAACTAGAAAACTATAAGCCCAGTTCAAAGTCATATCCTTAAATTCTAATACTGTAAATGAACCAAACATTCGTGAGCTAATTGAAGCTCTGCTCGATAAAAATTCAGATCGACTGGATTCATTTTTTAAATAAATTAAATTTGAATTCAGTTTTTAAATTTGTTTCGTAAATAAGTCAAGTTTGAACTTCTAATTATTCGGTTCATTAAAACTTAAAAGCTCTTTTATTTATAAGTTTATGAATTAATTTATTAATATAATTATTTAATTAAAATTATTTAGTATTAAATTATTATTTTTAAATTAAAATTATTAAAATTACAAAATAAATAAAATCTAAAAGTTTTTTAAATGTATTTTCAACTTATTTGTTAAATGAACCAAACTTGATTTTTTAATATTCAACTCAATTTTGAAAAGAATACAGCTCGAATTTAAAAAAATTTTAACTAAGTTAAACTTAAAGCCTTAAAAGTTGGGCTCAACTTTCATTTACACTCTTAATAAATTCAATTTTTATAACCATAAATCTCTACATACATAAATTTTTTTTTTAAATTGACTTTAAGTTTTATATTTTAACGTTATTAAATTAAAAATATATTTATTTTATTTTTTATTAATTATATAAAATATTATTAGAATACAATTGAAATTGATATTGTTTTATAATCATTTAATTTATATTTAAATTAATATTTATATGTATTGATTTTCAATATAAATATTTTAATCCATATAGTTTTATTAAATTAAAAAAATATGATTTCTATACATATATTAATTAACAAAATCATAGTTTATATGTCATTTATAGGGAAAATAATAAAACAATATAGAAATTAGTAATGGTTGAATCCGCAAAATCATATCAAAACAATTATTCAATTTAATTAATTTAATTTTTAATGTAAACAATTCGAGATATTTTTAATGGATCTACAGCACGAATTGGAATATACATTTGATTTGAAAATCAAAGTTATGAAAAAGAAAAAAAGAGTATAATATCCAAATATTCATACATTGTCCGATGATAGAGCGAAAGCTGCAGAAGCAAAAACATTCAAGAAACTGTAGCACTTAAACGACCAAAAGACAAGAATCAAACCCACGATTCAACCCTGTACAAAAAAGAAAAAAAACAAAAACCATTTCCAGTTCTTGCAGAAACAAACGCATAGTAAAGACAAATCAGCAACATCATCACTTCTTCATGGTTCCAAGAAAGACTCTTGTAAGAACTGTATCAGACTGCAAAGATTCTTCGAGAAGCTTCAATGCCTAGAAAAATATAACCCATTACATATAAGCCACGAGGTTAGCTACTGCAAGAAAATGATTATAAGCACATGAAAAGCTCGAAGAATGGGAGATGATAAGCATACCTCATTCATACCTATATCAACCACCCTTTCTTCAAGTACACTTAAATCCTGAATCTTCAACTTGTTAAGCAAAGTTATGCTTGATATTGAAGACATAGGCCTCACCTCCAAATTATCCATAACCATGTAAGTGACCACACCCTTCACAAAACCTTTCTCCCTGGAATCCACGTTCCCTCTGTCATTCCCTCTAGAAACGCAGCTAGGAGATGATCCTTGGGGGCCCCTAGGGGTACATGATACTTGGGGGGGCATAAGGTGAGGGTATTGGTACAAGCTAGGACGTGACCCATAAGGCTCCGTAGCATCATTTTTGCTACAATGTTGACATCTGTATAGTTTCGACGGGAGTTCATCACCGTCCAGTAAGAGAGGTACTTCATTAGCGGGAATGGAAACTGTTGGCTTCAAAATAGATTCTTTCATCTGTATTGTTGTTAGGTAAGAATTATTGAGTTCATCAAAGCTCTTATAAAGATTCCCTAGGCAACCCAACATGGTTTTATCTGTCAAGAGCCTAATGACAGTCCCTAAAGGGAGAGTGAGTAGGTATAGAAGGAAATCCACGAAATCTTTTCCTGCTTCTGCAAAAACAACCTTTTGGCCCTTAGTGTCGATGAGAAGCCTCAAGCTAACCTTTGATGTTTCCATATCTGGTACGTATAAGTTGGCTTCAAAATGTTAAGTCTCGATGTTTCTTGAGGGCACATTAATAATATGGAATTAAGCAGTGGCAAGATAATGACTCTAGGGCTTCTCTGCATGGGGAAGAAGGAAAATTAATTAAAAATTTAAGTACCTCGATAATCAACATGGAAATTTCATATCATCTGGAACTCCACCCACCAATTCAATTATTCTGACACTTAACTCTTATTAATCTAACAAAAATACATCTTGGATGAAGTGCATCGAAGTTCAACGTTAATAGTTCTATATATATAAACTCTTGATGATATTTAGTGGAATGTCTATTATTTGAGATATCTGCATCGCTAATGGCAATCTACCGTCATACAATTAGATTACAGGACATACTTTTGTTATATGTTTTACTCGTTCATGCAGGACATGCCCACAAATACAAATTTTGAAAGTAAACATGTTTTCACATGCAGAAGAAACTTCTTTCTCACAATGACAAGTTCTAGCCCATCCCTCTCATAGCATCTCTTTTTTTATGTCTTAAAAAACAGGTTTAGATGAATAGATTTAAATTTGTCATTTTTTTATATGAAAAAATTATTTTCTTTGATTAATTAGATTGATAATTATGAAACTAGATAAGATCACAGATACAACTAAAGCCTTATTTGAGTACTGATTAGAAAAAACTTCAGAAATCACATTTCAATTTTCAAGTCTACCTCAAATATGATATCAATCATATTGATCAATTTAATTAATTAACCAGCATGTTAAATTCCATTTCATCCTACCAATTTCAATTAAAAATCCATTGTAAATTAGTTATTTGAAATGATTAGATCCAAAAGTAGCACAAATGGATGTAATTATGCATCTAACAATTAGGCACCATATAAGAAACTGGCAGCATGTAAACATAGCCCCAACAACCAATGGAGGGTGTCAACAACAATTTCAAACCAACAGAAATCTCATTTGCACCGCTGCTCATAAAGTCGATAACCAAAAGCAACATTACATCAACGAGCATAAAAAAATATATTAAACACAGAAAAGTTATCATTTGAAACAAAAAAAGAAGAATAGGCGTACCTTTACCTGGAGCCATTGACTGAAAATCTTCCTAGGAGCACAATCAAACCTGCAAAAAATGAGAAATGAAACTTGATGTCAAAGACATTAAAACAAAATTTCTAAAAAATGATATGCATGTTATCAAGAAGAAGACAGGCTTAGACCTTCACTAACATTAATTTCAAGCAAGAAACATATCTACCAAAAAAGAACAACTTTGGACAAATATTACAGAGAAAACAGATAAATTATTGATTAAGAAGCACAAACGAAAACGATTAAAAAAAAAGATGCAGACCGGAGCACAGAAGCAGCAGAAGCAGCCGTCCATTAGGGTTGTAGAAAGCTGAGAGCATTAAATCGAAGGTTATATAGAACTATCTAAATTACGAATACAGCCTTCTTGATGAAGGTATGTGGGCTGGGTTTCTTTTGAAATGCATTTGCTTAGGCCCAAACTAGTAAACTCTAAGTCCAGTTCCGGCTCATCAAAGCTATCGGACTCGATTTATTTTCTATATGAGTCAATCTGAGCATAATTTTTAATCAATTTAATTTTTTTATTTACTTAATTCGAGATATTTTTATTTTATAATATTTTAATTTTTTTTTTTTAAAAGAAAATATTAAAATAAATTTAATATAAGTTTTGATATTTTGGTTTAATAGAATCCAAACTTCATATTATCTTTTTTAATGAATTATTTTTAAAATTTCGTACGGAGCAGAGCATTATAATCTTTCAATGGGTATATTCAGCAATAATACGAATTGTATGATTTAAGAAAAAAAAAAGTATAATATCAAAATTTTAATTCATTGTCCGATGATAGACAGCTGCAGAAGCAAAAACATCCAAGAAACTGTAGCAAACAGATAAAAAAAGAAAAACCATTTCCTGTTGTTGCAGGAACAAAAGCAAAGCAAAGACAAATCAGCAACATCATCACTTCTTCATGGTTCCAAGAAAGACTCTTGTAAGAACTGTATCAGACTGCAATGATTCTTTGAGAAGCTTCAATGCCTAGAAAAATATAACCCATTACATATAAGCCACGAGGTTAGCTACTGCAAGAAAATGATTATAAGCACATGAAAAGCTCGAAGAATGGGAGATGATAAGCATACCTCGTTCATACCTATATCAACCACCCTTTCTTCAAGTACACTTAAATCCTGAATCTTGAACTTGTTAAGCAAAGTTATGCTTGATATTGAAGACATAGGCCTCACCTCCAAATTATCCATAACCATGTAAGTGACCACACCCTTCACAAAACCTTTCTCCCTGGAACCTCTGCCCTGCCCTCTAGAAACGCAGCTAGGACATGACCCATTAGGCTCCGTAGCATTATTACTGCTACAATGTTGACATCTGTATAGTTTCGACGGGAGTTCATCACTGTCCAGTAAGGGAGGTACTTCATTGGCGGGAATGGAAACTGTTGGCTGCAAAATAGAGTCTTTCATCCGGACTGATGTTATGTAAGAGTTACTGAGTTCATCAAAGCTCTCATAAAGATTCCCTAGGCAACCCACCATGGTTTCATCTGTCAAGAGCCTAATGACAGTCCCTAAAGGGAGAGTGAGGAGGTATAGAAGGAAATCCACGAAATCTTTTCCTGCTTCTGCAAAAACAACCTTTTGGCCCTTAGTGTCAATGAGAAGCCTCAAGCTAACCTTTGATGTTTCCATATCTGGTACGTATAAGTTGGCTTCAAAATGTTAAGTCTCGATGTTTCTTGAGGGCACATTAATAATGGAATTAAGCAGTAGCAAGATAATGACTCTAGGGTTTCTCTGCATGGGGAAGAAGGAAAATTAATTAAAAATTGAAGTACCTCGGTAATCAACATAGAAATTTCAAATCATCTGGAACTCCACCCACCAATTCAATTAATCTGACACTTAACTCTTATTAATCTAACAAAAACACTTCTTGGATGAAGTGTATCGAAATTCAACATTAATACTTCTATATATATATATATAAACTCTAGATGATATTTGATTAACTAATACGACCTTAAACTTCCTTCTGCTATGATTATTAATGACCTTAAACTTCCTTCTGCTATGATTATTAATGACCTTAAACTTCTCTCTGTATATTTTGGATACATCCTTTTAGCCTTCCTCCATAGTTCTTCATGATTCAATAGATATAAACTCTTGATGATATTTGATTAACTAATACGACATTAAACTTCCTTCTGCTATGATTATTAATGACCTTGAACTTCTCTGTATATTTTGGATACATCTTTTTAGCCTTCCTCCATAGTTCTTCATGATTCAATAGATATATATATATATATATATATATATAGAGAGAGAGAGAGAGAGAGAGAGAGAGAGAGAACTATCAACAATGGTTTTGATAAAATAATTCTCAAATATCATTGTCTCATTGTTATTCAAAATCTATTCTCATTGTTATTCAAAATCTATTAAGTACTATCACTCCCTTACAGATCTTCGACATTGTAGTTTATATCCACAATCTCGCTAATAGAATTACCTGTCTTTTAACTACTAATGTCTTATATATTTTCTTTTTTTTTATATGTAATTTTATTTAGCAATATCTTCTTATATCATTTTTATTTTATTTTTAGCTTCAATAGATTAATATTTTTTTATAAAAATAATGCAGAAGATAACTCGTATAGATATATGATATCTTTAATTGATTTCTTTATTGAGGAACATCTCAATTAAATGATGATGTTGAAATGAATGACATTGACAACTAACTTATTAAGACTTTGATATAGTCATTTGAAGGTGTTGAAATAGACTATAATACTACCTTTTGAGACAGCTTGTTGGGTTCTGGTGTTTGACTGAGAATATAATTTCACTACATAAAGGTTATATCAAAGCACAATTGTATAGTTGATAATTGAAATGCTGATAAAAAGGGGTTTGAAATCATCATTGTTAATAAATTCATGACTAGAAATATGAGCTGAACAGTGAACACTGCTAAGTAAAGCAGAATGGAATCAAGAAAACAGAATCCTTAAGAGTTAGAAATACATCAACATATATCACAATTCAGAAAAGATGATCAGCTCTAACAGTTCAATCAAACAAGAGAAATCCTCTTGTCATCTGCAAAATGGTGGCCTTGCCTAAACTTTTCCATGCAGAATTTTCCCACCCATCTCCTTAGATCAGGAAGAGTTTCCTCTATCATCTGCAAATTGGTGCTCTGTCAGAACTTACCTTAGCTATATAATCATAGATGCCACATGAAAGTTCAATTGTCTGCGAATTTTTACTTCTCAAAAGTTATTTGATATAGTTGAAACGGGGATGTTACACATCATCTTATACCAAGCAAGAGAGTAAAAAATAAAGAAAAGAAAGTGAATGAAAATCAACCACTTTCTCAACTATTGATACTCATGAAAAGAGGAACTTACTTCAGTTCAATGTTGCACCATCTTTCACTTCCTTTTTCAAAAGCAAAACACTTGTAAGAGCTGCCTTTGAATGCAGGGAAGCCTTCAACAATTCCACACCCTACAGACATGAGCAAAAATAATTAAGAACAAACACAAACTATATAGTGCTTAAAGATGCACATCATTCAGTCAGCTTTAATCACAAATGAGATCATTACCTTGTCAATCCCGAACTCCACCACCTTTTCCTCAAGTGAACCAAAATCTTTAACATTAAACTTATTAAATAGAGCAACACCAGATATCATTGACATTATTGACACTGATAGATCATCTGTCACCATGTATGTAACCAAGCCCTTTACATAACCTCCCACACTAGTTGAATTAGGTGGTGAATCATTCACTCTGATGAATTGCACTTCCCTAGACATATTCCATGTGCAGTGCATGCATTTAATATCTTTTTGGTCTGTCACAAATGGGTGATGGTTTGGACAAGAATATAATTTTTTCTTCGTTGGTTGTAGATCAGAATCGGTCAGCATAAGAGGAACTTCAATGGCTGGGGTTATAATGCTGGGATTTAAAAGCGATTCCTTGTTTTGATTTGGCTGCATGTAAGCTTCATTCAGGTTTTCAAGGCTCTCATAAAGATTTCCTATGCAGCCTACCATGCTTCCATTTGTGAGGATTCTGATAACAGTACCAATAGGCAAAGAGAGAAGGTTGAACAGGAAATCTACAAAATCTTTTCCTGCCTCAGCAAAACGGACTTTGTTTGCTTTCTTATCAATCAATAGCTTCAAGCTCAGACTGGGGGTTGTCATTGTTGATGCTGCGTAAGACATAGGTAAGCTGATGTTTTGCTTCATTTTCAAATAATTTGTGTTATATATAAACTATGTGCTATTATTTAAGCCATGCCACATAAAGCAGATACGTATATAGATAGATGCAACCAGGTTGAACTGTTGAGTAACTTAATAATAGTAACTCCAGGCCAAAAGAGAAGGCTATACAGACAGAAGTACACCAACCAATAGAAGACTCTCATTTTACTTAAAATCGTCATAGGCCCCACAACAAAACATATACCGAGAGTTTCTCATTGATCGAGCTAGCGTTCAAACACATTGGTGTAGACAAGAATTTTCCTACAAATATACACCAAAGCTTTTCTTAGTTCATCCAAGGACTCCATGTTTGGTGTCTGGTGTCATCAGCATGTTTGATGTCACTTACATAACAAGAAAAAAGAAGATTCTGATGATTTGTGTGGTTTTCTATTTGTTTCCCGGGAAACTGTCCATAAAAAATTTGTGTATAATAGGAAACAAAACTACATCACAAAATTTAGACAATGCTGACATGATCTGGTGTTAAATTCGTCAACCTGATGAATATGATCATCTAACTTATCGACACCATAAGCTAGTTATAATATCATTTGACCCACATCTTTGCCTTCATCCTCGTACATATAGAACTATACATGAAAATACATTAATTTGAGACCCAAATTTTGATTTTGTGGTTGTGGATTAACTGGAGGGTTATTGGTTTCTTTTATTTGCCGTTTTACATAACTGATACCATTTCTATGACCACAAATTCCAGGAAAATGACAATTTCAAGACATATCATTTATTCCCATAGTATTTACCATCCCTTAAACTCAATTTGGATCATGGATTTGCATACAACTTTACCTCAAACTAGTGATATATCTAAAGTTGACACAATGAAAATGCATTGCAGTGCAGTATCAAAAACAAAAAAGGCCATTAAATTGCATTCACCTCGTCATTCTTCAATCAATAATCTTAAAATAATAGGAGGTTTTTCAAGGTTTTAAAAACTTGTGTTTATAGAAGGCTTTTTTTTTTGAAGTAAGGTTAAAAAAAACTCCAAAAACCTCCATTTTTAACCCACCAAATTGGTTGGTTGAGAAGTTCTTCTCTTAAAAACCTGCAAGAACTTTACTTTCTCCAAACAATTATCAAAGTTTAAACCTTACTTTATAAAACTTTATTCTACTCTAACCACTACGTCCAATGCAAAATATGCTATTCAATGTACAAGAAAAATACATTATTTTCGATACAATGAAATGACACCCAAAATGTCATCAAATGTATAAACATCACCAAACACTTCCCAACAAAATTCTTCTCTTCCTGAAGGTAAGGTGAAGAAAAGCAAAAACCAAGTATTGGGGAAGATTCTGAAGGGAAGGAGGTTGTTTTTTGGGGGGGTGGGAGAGACCTTTGGATCCAAAACAAGGGGAAAAGAAAAAAAAAAAAAGAAAAAGAAGAAAACAAAAGAAATTTTGATAGCACATAGTATAGAAATCAACAGCCATACAGTAATACATGAAGAAACAAGGAGGCAAGAAGCATGAAACTAAACAAAACAAGTACCTGGTTTCCTAATCACTTCTCCAATACAAGAAAAGAGGGAACTGAGTGTCACTCCACAGGTTATAAGAATTGTACAGTCAAATAAAATAAAAGAAAGAGTGAATTTTGCAGTCCAAAGATAAAAGTAAATACTAAATACCTTATGAAATCCTGCTATGGGGTCTGGACTGTCTTGTAGTAGATGTCCCTTCAGTTTCAGTACGTCCTGGACTGAGCAAAAGGGCGTGTTTGCGCAGGAAAGTCTTAGGCCTAGCTGTATTAGAGTCCTAGGCTCATCACTTGTCTTGTCTTATCTTTATATTGAATGATGATAAAAATTAATTAAATTTTAGTTAGATTTGATAGATAATATCTTTTAAAATTTAAATTTAAAATTATTATAATCTAAATGATTAAGATTATAATAATCTAAACGATTCTTCAGTTACATTTTAACTATATCATCACAATCAATAAAATAAAAAACCAATTCAATCTCATTTATACTTCTTGATGAAAAATATGTTCTTTTTGTGACTTCTGATAAATTTTATAAATTTACACTTGTATGCCTTGTTTACGAAGCTAACCATAACGCTTCAAAAGCTGCAAATTGATAACTGATTGCTTGATACTTGATCTTGGAGACTGAAAGGTGGTGAAAAACAATGGCTAGATATGGACATCAAGAAAGCATTCTCCACATCTCTGGTCACCTTCTGTTTGATCAAAGTGATTCCATATTCCATAAGCTCTGCATCGCATGGCAGTGAGAGTGGCCCATTGCTTTGCAATCCAAACTCTTCTTCTGCCATGTTGAATAGCTCTTTAATCATTTCATTGTTAAGATACTCCAAAGGAAGAAGAAAACGTTTTTGATCTGCTGAGTACACAGCAAAATGGCCCTTCTCAACTGTTGGTGATATGCTAGAGCTGCTAGCATCTGCAATCCCAGTAGTTTGTGGCAATGCAATTCTTTTTCGCTTGATTGCAGACAGTTTCTGCCATTTCCTTGCCAATTTGATGAGTCTCTTGGTGCTGATCATCTTATTACTTTATAACTTTAAGGGAAAGATTTGTGGGAGAAAGAGGTGGAGGGCTTTAGATTTGAAGTGCTAAAATGCTTATCTTGTGATGGTTAATATGGATCAATGACCTGACTATATATATCCACAGTTCCGCTCTTGGAGATCCCACAAGGGAGAGTTAAGTAGGAAGCAAAACCATGTGATAGATTGATTTAAGAGCATCTCTGGGAGAAGGACATGTCTGCTTCTGATTGATAATCATCCCATCAAGGTGGTGAGATCTCTGATTGCTGCATTAAAAATGCCGATCCAAACTATTGGTTAGGTTTGTGCAGGTCTGATTTTGTTGTTTTTTTTATTTTATTTTATAATGGAGTTTACGATCTACCCTCTCAAAACCAGCTGCTTCCACGTTACAAGCCTTTGTTGTACCAAAAAGGTGATATACCCTCATTTTAGGGGCTCCCACATCCCGGCCCGACAGGATTGTGGAGGGGTAAATCACGGTGACCCAGCGATAGTCAAGTGGGAGGCCTTTAACTCGGTGCCCACAAGGAGCCCACCCACATAGGTGAAACTCCCACACTGCGACTGCCGAGGATCGAACCTTGGATCTTGTACCAACTCTGCCACTTGCTTACCACTAAGCTAAGCCCGTGCGGGCGTTACAAGCCTTTGTTGTTAACATGTTATGCAGTGGAGAGAGTAAGCTGGGCCCCATATGTGTCCAAGAACTACCAAAACAGGAATCTCTGGAAGTATAATTGATAATGATATGTGTGTGTACATGTATACATTCAACAACAGAACTGCTTATTGATCTGATGCTACCAGAATCTCAAAATTTGATCTCATTTAAGTTAATTATCCTTAATGTCTTATCTCAAGTAGCCTGCTTTTTTATCTAAGTAATTGCATATTTGGCAAATCCTGTATGGCTGGTTATCACATGGCAATGGGAGAGGCATTAGAAGTGACTTGGCCATATATATTCTTGAGATCAGAAACAATGTCTTTTTATACATCACCCACATGCTGGGACACAAAGGGAGCATAGCCATGTGATGGATGCATGTGAGAGGTTGTTTAAGGCATAGGCATGTTTAGCTTCACAATCTATACATCAAGTTAGAGCATAGTTTATGCAATATCTTTATCTGGTTGCCGAGTAGTTCACTGGAATCATAGATAATACAAAATATGTGAACCACAAAAAAGAACATATCTAAATTTAATAAGTTGATAGTTATCTTGTTTCATTGCAGATATCTATGTACTTTACAAAAAAGAATACAGTAATAAGATCGATAGAAAACAGAACGTTTGAACTGCATCTATAGCAAGAATTGAGTAATTCTTGACCTATATGTCCTTGATGAGCACCAGCAGAAAATGAGCAGAAGTTGGCTTCCATGAACATGAGCCAAGCTTTCTATATGTCTTTAGTTAAACCCCATTTGATGATTGAGACAGTACATATCTACTAACTTTCTAATGTTGTTTATTTCAATGTAGCTTTTGGTTCAAGGACATTGCAAGTTGCAAGTCCTATTGATTCTGTCAGTATGTGAATCCAAAGTTCTTTATGACAAAAGCCTTAAGCATCAGGTTGTTTAAGCCTGGAAGACAAATTGAGACTTCTGATAAATTGTATAAATCTACACTTCCATGCCTTGTTTATAAGTCTAATCATAACTCTTCAAAAGCTACAGATTGGTAATTGATTGCTGGGTACATGATCTTGGAAACTGAAACTTAGTGAAAAACAATGACTAGATATGGACATCAAGAAAGCTTCCTCTACATCCCTGGTAACCTTATTTTTTATCAAAGCAATCACATATTCCATAAGTTGTGTGTCGCATGGTAATGTAAGTGGGCCTTGGCTTTGTAATCCAAACTCTTCCTCTGCCATGTTGAATAGCTCTTTGATCATTTCATTGTTAAGATATTCCAAAGGGAGAAGAAAACGTTTTTGATCTGATGAGTACACAACAAAATGACCCTTTTCAGCCACTAACGATGTGCTACAGCTGCTAGTATCTGCAATTCCAACACTTCTTGGCAATGCAATTCTTTTTCGCTTGCTTGCAACCAAATTCTGCCATTTCCTTGCCAAGTTGAGGAGTTTCTTTGTGCTGATCATCTTGTCACTTAAGGGAAAGATGTAAAGGAGAAAATGGAGGAGAGCTTTAAGGCTAATCTTGTGATGGGTAACAAGTCTAAGTGACTCTACTATATATATAGGACAATCACAATCCCTTCATGGAGGTCCCACAGTGTAAAGTTACGTAGGAAGCCAAACCATGTGATGGTAGGTGGCCATGTTTGCTTGTGTCTGATATTAATGATCAATCTCATCAATGTGGTGTCATATGTATACCCATTTGCCATGTAATTGACTAGCAAAATTGGTACATTGATCTTTGATTGTTGTATTCATTGAATACTTAACTACAACTATTGATAAAAAGGTTAGGCTGCGTATGTCTGATTCTGTTGTCTATAAGTTTATGGTGTGGAAAGTGGCAGTTTTCAACCACAAACTAAACATTATCAACAAAGAAAGATATGGTCCTCCTAACATAATCTTAAAACTCAAATGGTTAAATGATCCAAACCCACAAAACAAGGTAGTGCCAAAATAGAATAAACAAAATCAAACAAGTAATAGAATGGACATCATGAACATTTCTGTTGCTGCAAATCCAAGGTTAAAGTTTCACACACTTCCACTGTCAATTTGGTGATGCACTACAGTAATGGGAAGTTGATTTGCCTACCCATATGCTCATAACCTTATATTGATTTCAACATCACAACAATAGTGCAAATTTTGAATAGTTTGTTCTTCATTGGGATATGCATTCGGTCGGTTAAGTTCCGAATCGAACTTATCTAATTGAAGAAACGAATTATAATTTTTTTCTCAATCGAATTAAAATTTTCATGAAAATTAAACATACTCGAACCAAACTTTTACTGTTCGGTTCGGTTCAATTCAATTTCTATAAAATCAAAAATTTTTGTTAATACTAAAGTTGAAATTGACGAACAGAGATTCAACTGGTAATTGGTGAAATCGAGTATTGGTAATTTGACCGTCGAAGACATGAAATTGGAATGATCATTCAGCCGTCATGAATAGGACAAAGAGCAATAGGGGTGAGCAGTGTAAGGACGAGGGAGTTGAAACTTTTTGTGAGCGCTTTATGAATGGTGAACCGAGAGACAGAATTAAGCTGTCGAGAAAGTAAATGACTGACGAATGGAGTCGAGCTATTGAGGGAGTAAGAGACCAAGGAACAACAGCCAAAAGGAGATATGACATGATTTAGGTCTACTTTAAGATTTATGTTTGATTTAGATATGGATTGAGCCACCAATTGAGTGTTTGACTAAATTGAGAATTTAGATGGTATATTATTCGATTAGTTCAATTCTTTAATTTAATAATATAAATAAATTGGATTGAATTAAACATCCAATATACTTAAAAAACATAACCAAACAAAATCAATTAAATTGAAATGGTCCGATTTAATTCAGTTCTGAGCACCCCTAGTTATTGAAGCACATTATCAATAAGTTTAATGTTTTGTTATAGTTATCCAAATGTAAAGTCGAGCAAAACTCCATACACAACTTATGATTTGGTAGCACCAAACCTAAGAAGAATAAGGCTAGGGTTGGATTATCATTCTCTGCGTTTGATTATGGGGCTGCGTAGGAGATCTTTTGCCGTGGCAATTCATGGAGGATTGGGCTATATTTTCTGATGGATGGTACTATCTGGCCTTCGGAATAGCCTGCCCACCACCAAAATGGCCAGACAACCTAATAGTGTGCCTTCCGAAAGAATGGCCCATCAAATCACAAAGCGAAACACTTGTATCTAACTAATAATACCTTTTTCCGATAATTAACATATTCAAGCCATCCATCCTCTATAAAAATAAAACCACTTCTCTTAGAACAAATTTTCTCTGTGCCCAATTCTAAAAATATCTCATCCGAACCCTCCTGTTGACGTGATAAAAGTTTATCAGCATTTCCATATCACAAAGCATAGTTTCACAAGGGTTAAAGCACACAAGTGCTTAGAACCAAAACACTGATTCAATAAGGAAAAAAAAAAAAAAAAAATCAACTATCAAGGTGGAATTCCAAAGTATCCATTTCCTTCAGGATTTTGTTTCTGACAATAATGAATATACAAGAACATTAAATTTGTGGGACAAAATGATTCGGTTATGCTGTGTGTTACAGAACTGTACAACCAGATGAAGAGCCACAGAAAACCTTAGAAAGCAGCCACCTGCAAACATACATGAAAAAATTCTAACAAATTAGAATATGGAACGAAATGTACAGTGTCATTTGATATACGCAAAAATATTCTAATTTAGTGAGAACATGCTTCAGATGAAAAAGATTTCGCTATTTCTTTGCTTTAGGCATAGTAAGGAGTATAACTTTGCAAAGCAAACTCAGCAGTTTGCATTAGTCCTCCAAGAGCAGTGCACCCATGCACAATTCCCCGGTTACCTTGAATTTCCCACCTCACTTAAAGTTGGGGGAGGAAACAAAGGAAAATGACTAAAATTGCTTTCATTGCTTAAAAGAATTTACATAATTTGTTTTATACTGCTCCTTCAAACATCCAGGTTGAGATAAAGTCACATATTCTAAGAATTTAAGCACAACCTACTTAAGTGCCAGCAGTTCAGAAAATAAACTGGTCTCTCACAATTGAAAAATTAATTGTGGCATGTAATCAATGCACAGTTTCATGGCTAACCAAAACAATCTCTTAAAACCTGCATATACGCAACATGCAAAAATAATTATACTGTTCTAGTTTTATCGAGTTCAATAAAGAATAACAAATGATTACCTCACTGGTTTTGCCATGAAAGTTCATTTTAATGCTTTGACTTCGTGATGTAAATTAGGCCAACTGAAGTAACTGAAAGAAGATTAAAGCTATTGAATTGCAGAATCATTCTTGATCACAGCAGTGCTATACTGCACTCAATAATGCAAGAAATTCAGCTGGTTCTTCACCTTGTTTGATGAACTGTTCATTATCAGAACGCAAAAAGCAAAGTTCATCAGCACAGTACCAAATTCCAAACAGAAAATTTCAAAATTAAGCAAGATAACCAAATTTCTTTGAGCTTTTTTCCCCACAGTTTCAAAGAATTCCCCAAACATCTATTTACTTTTACTGTCAGAGTCTCCAAAACATAAGATTTTTTCACTGACGGACCAACACAATCTTTCACATACAAGAATAGTATTCCTTAAACATAAGGCCATTTATTATTTTTCAATGAACAGTAATGGAACTAGAAACCATAAGACTGCTCCAAGCCTCCAACAAAATACACAGGTAGAAATTTATTGTTCACTGCACTTGTGTCCAAGCATTACTCATACATTACTTGAGTATGTGTTTCATTCCTTTGGACCTTATTCAGAAAACTTAGGTCGAGGACTCAGCATTGAATTTTTTTTATCTTAACACAAATAACTTTCGTATTTCTAAATATCAATAATAATCCAAATTTACTAAACAACAATCTCAATATCGACAATAATAATCTCTCCAAAATACCAACTTCCTGAATTTAAAAAAAAACTTCCTAAAAGATAATATAATCGTAAATAATATAAAATTCCCATTAAATAAAAACCTAAATTTACAATGAAAAATTAAACTCATCAGCATGAAAGGATTGTCCATCAGAGATTAACATCCTTCCTAATGTCAATTACATGTACTATTTTCTTGTATGTTCTGAAATGGTAGTCATGTAAGGTTTCTTGCAAAGAGAAACAAGGCATTCTCTAGAGTTCTCCACATAAAGGTACCAAGCACTTTATAGGAGAATAAAATACAATGAACTGCCCTAAGATCTACTAAATGTTAACTGAAGAACTAAAGGAAAACTTATAATCACTGCAAAGGACATTATAATCAAGCTTTACTTCTAAATAATTCATACTGGCCATGTCTAAAACCCTGTTGCATTTATTTATGGGCGTCATAACCCTATGATGATGTCCCCATAGAGAGATTATTCCACAGGTTAAGCATATGTAGCCTCACAGGCATATCTTTTAGTTTTTCAAAATCACTGTTCATAATTGAACAGTTTTAATGGCTTGTATCTGAATATGCTCTCTCCTCTCAGATCTGAGCACATTCGAGAAACATCTTGTTGTTATGGATTGCAGAGAAATGAATTTAGAAGAAACTAAACTCCTACCAATACCTTCTTCGAATTCAGACATCCTTTGTCCATCACTTGCAAGTATATCATGAAATATGCAGTACATTCAAGAATTCCCATGTTATCCAAAGTGTCCAACAAGTCAGAATACAAGACAATGCAGAACACACTCTATACTGGTCCAATTCATGCAAAAAGGACAATACTACCGACATACCCAGTCATGCAAATGAAGCATCACAAAATCTTGCCCTTGTTAAAGATAAATTTCAAAATAATAACGAATCAACATAACAGTGAACACTCCATTTAATTGGAAGGATTATATATTGTTTAACAATTCCCATTCACAGTCATGTAAGGTTTTGGTTTCCTTAGAATTTGCCAAACACTAAGATTCAGTTAAAACATCTACAACCATTGCAAGAAACAAGAATTCACATATCATTTACAAAGATTTTTCTACTCTCATAATTGCCAATTTCCATGTTTAGATTACTGAATTTAGAATCATTATACTGACCAACGAAAGATAATGAAAATAACAAGTAATATACTTGGTGATAGAAATCCACTACCCTATAGAAATGATAAAACACAAACACAAAAGAAGACATGTCTAGATTCTAGATCTACCTAATAAAAAGTAAAAATCAAAGAAAATAACGTAAGTCGTCAAAACAAAAGATAAGAACGCAAAAGAGTTAAAAGGCAAGCACATACCTTAACAGGGAGATCCTTAGGAAGATCCATTTGAGTAAGAACATGACGACCAACTTGGTTCCAGTCAATATATTTTCCATCCACTAATGGTTTGCTGCAATCTAACTGCATCAGGCTTTTGTCAAAAGGAAACAAACTTCCGATCCAAAAATATAGAATCCTACTCCCATCTCTTCCTAAACCTGTAATTGGGGCTAAAATTGCAAAAGCAGCTTTAGAATCCAAGTCACTGGTACCAAAAGTAGCAATTTTTTCCAAACTGGGCCAGTGGAATACCAATGGTTGCACTAGGTTACAATAAGATGAAACATTTTCCTCTTCCCCACTGAAGGTGGAACAGTCCAAGCCGTCCCCAAAAAGACGATTTCTACCTGGTCCATCACAATTATTTACAAAGGAGGCTTCTCTGCCATACAAGTTAGCACTAACTACTCTATCTTGAGATATATTCAACTTGGATTTTTTCATTGCATCTTGGTCTTCTTTAGCATGGTTCTCAGACTCTAAAACAATTTCTGTACTATTTGAATTACACCAAGAAAAAGTATTCATGCTTATCCTCGCACCATCTTCCTGGGAGGGAAGTGAACTTGGAGAAGTGTTAGTCATCCTCATATTATCACTCATCACTGGCAGCTTCAAAGACTTAGACAAGCTGCCTCTACGTTCTGCAAGTGAAAGTGAAGATTTTTTAGAGGGAGAGCAAGTTACTTGAGAACATTGAATTGACGTGCTATTGACAGCATGTAATCCAGGAGTGTTAGATGGGGATTGAGAAGAAGAAGAACACGCCTTGGATGAGAGAAGGGACAAATTAGAGAAGTTAGAAAATGTTGAGGATGCAAGAACAGAACACGAAGCTGCTGAAGGAGAATCTAGAGAGGATTCTGAAAAGTACTTTGAGCTGGTACTAGAATCAGAAGAGATGGAATCTGGAGAGAGATAAGGAGGAGAAGATGATGAAGATGAGGATGAAGATGATGAAGATGGTGATAAGGAGTGCACGATCATCATAGAATCTGAATAGACCCTGGAGAGGAATATCTTTGGTGCTGAGACAAACTCCTTCATCTCAACAGGGGCAAACTTTCGCCGTAGCACACTCCAACTGCTTTCTCTAGCGGGAAGGTGGGTTTCATGTTCATTCTCTGATGACGCAAACGCAGGCACAAAACCTCCCTTGATTGCCTTTTGGAAAATCTCAAAATCAACATTATATGCAGCCACTTTCCTCTCACCAGAGCAAACCTTAATTGCTGATTTCCCAGTATCCACCCCATTGCTAGATTTGTCCATCAGAGGCAGATAATTTGAGAAGGCATCCCAAAAATATGCTGGTTCCTCCCCTTCTTTAACCACTATAATTGGCCCTTGAGCTCTCTCATACCGAACAATCTGGCAAACAGCCCCTCTAGCATCCCTTTCCATAATGGCCTCACAATTTTTACCAATCCAGATATATATAGTGGAAGGAATATGAACAATGAAGGCACCTCTAGAATCCAGAGCAGAAGGTGAAGGATCATTCAACATTCTTGGGACGAGATGCAAGGGATCATAGGGTGAATGTGGAGCAATTCTATACATCCTCAGTAATGAACTAGGACTAAGAGGGAATGCATGAACCCTCTTTTGGCACTGCAATAACTGGCATGCAAAACCCATATTCGGGTCAGCAATCCCTCTCGCTGCCTTGACATATTGAAAGGCATCATCAAAACTCTGACCCTCTCTCCACATGAGATACGCAATCACCAATGAAGTGGACCGTGAAACCCCTTGGCAACAATGTACAAAAACCCTCCCACGCTGTTCCCTTACATCTTCAAAATAATCAAAAACATCATACAAAATACTTGTGATATCCTCTGAAGGGCTATCCTGCAACCACAAGGTCCTATACACAAAGTCAGCCTTGAAATACTCGGGACAAACAAAACCCACACAATTTAGCACATGAGTAATTCCATTTTGTTTCAAAATCTCCCTATCCCTAGCAACTGCATCCCCACCAAGATACACATGCTCTGCTACCTTCGAGCACTCTTTATCAAAGAAAGCAATCTTATCTCTCTTCACTAAGCCAGCATTTCTATCTGGGTTTCTTTGGATTGAGGATAAATCCAGTTTCAACCTCTCACCACTCTTGTTACCACTTGGGGTGGTCGGCTGAGGCCACTCGCCTAAATCATCAGAACCTGCTTTTGGCCACTCATCTAAACTTCTACGAGTAATTGACAAAGGCTGCAAAGGTGGTAAGCATGACCGTGCTTTAAAGTTTTGTTGGGACCGCGGGGTTAAGGGAACAGGGTACCTACGGTTTTGCACATTATTACTATTAAAATTATCATCACCACTTGGATCTATGCCACAATCTTTCTCTTCGGCTTCAGGGTTTTGAAGGGCCGTCCTAGAAGAGGACCAGGACGCAGAGCGCCAGAACATTTTGCGGGACCCAGCAGTGGAGGGAAGCTGGCGCGGAGCCAGAGGATTCCCATCCTCTTTACCCACCATTCCCTCTCTACTTCAAAAAGTTCAAAAAGCGTTAAGGATTGAGCTAAACCCAGAAATCGTGAGTCCTTCCTCGATATTCTCTTTCTCCAATTCTGTACTTAGATTGGCGAGTGACCGTGAAAGGTTAACTAGAAAACGAGAAACGACGGCCCATACCAGATCAAGCAGTGTCCTAAAAATAAAAAAAAATAAAAAAAAAGCGTCACTGCAAGCAAAAAGAAGCAGAAAAATATGCATTTCAATCCCAAAACAAATAAGAAACGAAAAAGGAAAGAAAATAAAAGCACATAACACAACCAAATCAACACTAGATGAACAATTAACGCCTGTAACCATAAATTGACGATCCCATAAAAGAAAAAACCAGTTAAAATTCCAAAGTAAGAATTAAGGGAACTGCAAAAAATCAAATCCTAGGGTTTCTATTTTCAGACTTTTCTTTCGTACTTTTTCTCCTGCGATGCAGAAATTCAAGAGTAAGAGAAGAAGCGATAAGATTTGACACTTACGGAGTAAGACATGAAGGTAAATCAAGCAAGAGAGGAAGAAGGAGACGCTAATAGGAGGAGCTGAAGAAGAGCTTGCAAGGCACAGAGAGAGAGAGGGAAAGGGTAGGGGCAGTAGCAATCTTTTTCAGCTTCGACTTGCTTTGTTTTATTGGTGCACTAATATAAGCTTATCTCATATAAATATAACACTTAACAGCTTTTAAGTATTTATACTAAAATTTCTACATTCATTTAATTCAATATCTATACATGTTTGTCAAATTACATTTACCTCCCTAAAAAATAATTAAATTTATTTTTAAATCTTTTTTTTTAAATCAACATATTACTCTGTTACTAAATTTAATTTAATAAAATTAAATAAGAATTAGATTATTCAATAATTATTATTAAATTTACTTTTATGCTTTGTATTAGCTATTTCTTATTAATAAAATTTATCTTTTTTTTTATTGACCTATTTTTTCTAATCATTATTTCATTTCTTCAATAACTTAATTTCTTATATTAAATGTAAATATTATTTTAATTTTATAATATAAAATACAAAATCTAAATTTTATTGGAAAAATTTTACTTACTATTATTAAAAATCCTATAGAATAATTTAAAAGTAATTCAAAATAATTTAAAAATATTAAATCACAATCAATTTATTGTAAAAAAATTATTTTTAAATATTTCATAATCATTATCTAATGTTATATTTAGACAATAATATTTTTTTTACTATATGATTAATTGATAGAGATTTCAAATATAAAAATTATTTATTTTTTATTGTTAGTTACGTGAGACAACATTCTACTCAAATCTCTTCGAATCATGACACTTGAATTTATTACTCCGCTAAAAATTTAAAAGTTAAACACGGTGATAAGCTATTTATCCTACAATTATATATTATTATATAATATAATCAAAACCCAAAAATTGCATAGAATTGTAAATGGTAATATCATAAAAGCTCATAATTAGTGTATTTTAATTAAATTAATTTGATTTATTTAATATATCTAAGTTTGAATATCTATTATTTAAATATTTATTAAAAATTAATTAAAAAAGTATAATTTTGGAATCATTTATTAAAATATTGTAAATCTATAAATATAGCAAAGTTCAAATGTTTTATTTTGGTAATAAATAGAAAATTCTAATTTCATCATTTAGGTTTAAGGAACTTTATAAATTGAACTTTAAAAATATTATTGATAGTTTTTATTTCAAAATTATCCAATTTAACTTCAGTCAACAAGAGTAAATATTGACTCCCGACATCGGGTCCAGTAGGATTTACAAACTTTGATACTCCTCTCAAAATGCCCTTTTCGTCACTCGAACCATCGACCTCTTACCATCTGTTTCAAGTCTTTACCGCTGAGCCACCCTATGGGAATAGAAAACACACCATTTTTTTTTGGTACAAGAAAAAACACTATCTTGAGAAAAAGTCATGTAGTTAATGTTGTTATCCTAACCATTATTATGAATGTCTTGTTCTTGTGACCCCATCTTCTCACCATGTAATATTTGTATACACATTGTGCTTGTGACCTAAATTCGAACAACCATAATGTTCATAAGAAAAAAAAAAGAAGGAATCTTTCTTTTTTTCTTCATAAATAATATTAAAAGTTACCAACTAATTCATTTTAAATATTAAAAAAATAGAATATCTTTTTATTCACTTTAGTTATATAAAAAAATTAAAAAATAGATAAAACTTTATTTTATATAAAATAAAAGATGTCGGATTAAATTCTTTATATAAAAAATTAATTGCTGATAATGTTCATCAGCGAGCGATTAAAGATGAGTATATATTGCTAATAGTTTTATTAACGATTTAAAATCCACGACTAAACTCATTTCTTGTTAATTATAAATTAATGATGAATTAAAATGAATTCATAGCTAATAACTATGTCAAAATTTTAATTTAATTGGATTTATTTATATTTAAAGATAATTTCCAAGTTTAATTTAATTTTTTAATTAGAAATTAAAGAAAGGTTCTTTGCCTTTTTTTTTTATTAGTGAGACATTAAGTATCTAATCCAAATTTCTATAGAAATAACATTGAAGATGTAAAATTAGTCAAAAGTAGTGATGCCTTGCTATCAAATAGGAGTTAACTAGAATATGACCCAACTCACCAAAAATCAATGAAATGATGAGAATTGGTAGGTGGGAGAATTAGAAACAAATTGGAAAATTTTGGCAAATGAAATCATTCTATACCCAACTTTACTAACCTTCATAAATTTAAAATATAAACTTTATAAAAAAAATTAATTTAATTGATTATTTATTAAAATTTTAAATTTAAAATAAAAAAAAATTAACTCTTTTAATTAAAAAAATATTTATTTAAATTATTTTTTACAAATATTATAAAATTACACGCATCATCTACCACGCACATATCAAATGCACTCATGAGGTCTATCTTCAAATCATCATATCAAAATGGTAGGACTCAAATTGTCCGCACGGGCTTAACTTAGTGGTAAGCAAGTGATAGAATTAGTACAAGGTTCAAGGTTCGAGTTTCGACAGCCGCAGTATGAGAGTTTCACTTATGTGGGTGGGCTGCTTGTGGACACTGAGTTAAAAGGCCTCCCACTTGACTACTGTTGGATCACCGCGTGATTTACCTCTCTACAATCCTATCGGATCGGAATGTGTAGGCTCCTAAGGTGAGGGTATATCACATTTTGGTACAAGTTAGGACACAACTTGCTAGAAGATCATGCAAAGCAACCATGGAAGTCCTATTCATGACCCTTTTCAGCAAGTAATACAACATTGCACATGGATGAAGAAGAAGAAGGAAGGGATGCATAGATCAACTTGTCCTCAAGCAAGAAGACCATGCATGAGTTGATTTCTAAATCAAGTAGAAACCCAAGAACTTGGTATTACTTGAGAGCTTGGAAAACCCAAGTTTTTATGAGCATTGGTCAGAAATCTTTGTAAGCAAGAAGTCAATGTATAGAATTCAAGCCAAGAAAATAGCAAGAATGATAGAGTTTAGTCAATTCAGGCATCATTTTTTTATAGGATTCATTGCCATTTTTTCATAGATTGTTTGACAAGTAATCTTAGAATCCAATTTAACACTTCAACATATGTTGTCACAATTTGAAATTTGTTTCCAACTTTCCTCAATTACCTTTTGACAATTTGAAGACCTTATATATATAATATATATATAAATGACTACCAAATCAGTATTCTTTATTAGCATATTCAATTTTTTTTAGTTTTCCTAATCAAACTAAAGGTATTTAAGAAACCATGTACAACAGTGAATAGAGAGCCATTGAATACACTAGTTACACTTAACATATGAAATTAATATATAAGAATATTGTGTTCAGCATGAAGTATAATAATAAAGTTGAGAGTACTAAAAATTCTTAGAGATATACTATTAGAAAAGCTTATCAGATCAATTTGATAGATAAAGAAAACAATAGTAATATTTGCAATGGAAATAAAATATACAACACCAATCCAAAGACATGATTGTTCTTCTTCGCTTGCCTACCAATGAGAAGATGAAGAGATTCATATACTTTTTGTATATATTCATCATAGTGTTGAATTTAAGACTACAACACCTGAAGTAGTGCAAGTATGGTAAAGCCAATATCCAACAGTTCCAACTAGACTTATTGAACTGTTCTCAGATATATTAAATAGACAATTTCAGAAGCATGCATGACAGGAAAGCATGTTGCACATTCAGATCAACTGTCCGGACACAATTCTATTTGTAATCCAGGAAGATGAAATCCAGAACTCTGGAACCATGCATGCCAAGAAACCGTGCTCCAGCTCATCGTTGCTTAGTTTGAAAAATAAACTGTAGAGAGCATCAACATCAGAGTCTTTTAGGCATTCTTTATTGCTGATTGTGGTTTGTGTAACACATAAGAAAGGAATCTCATAAAAGATGAAAGGAATGGTCCTATACCATTAGCTAGACAATCCTCAGATGCTTATCTGACCAACTTTTTCCTTCAAATTTCATATAATAACAAGTGATCAGTTAAGTTACATACCATAGATTCAGGAGTTCCCTTCGACGTTTTAAGCCATCCCATTAGCTATAGAACCTGATAATCTTTACCGCAATGTGCAACTTCTTCTACTGCCCCCCATTCCTTCCTGTTTTGCATAGGCTGGCGAGGTCTCCTTCCACATTTTCCTCTAGGATCCTTGTATGCACGAGCTCTGTGATTTATAATGTTGCTTGCAAATCTGACAAGGAATGCCACTGTAACTAAGCCGAACAAGGCAAATTAAAGTTGGAGAAATTCTTGGTTGGTGAAATGACCGACATTGCATATGAGTAACAAGAGAACAACAAAACCACAGGCAATGGGACTCCAATGAGCCTCATTCGTAAAATTGTCAGCACTAGGAGACATGTATTTTATAGTCCAAAACACGGAAAATATAACTGCGTTCATAATTGTCGTCTCCACAGAGTGGGGGGGATGGATTTGCTTCACTGGTTCTAATGGGTGAATTAATATTTGTTGTTCCTTGCTAAACAACACTAGGTGGGCTTAGTGTGCCTGGTAGGTTATTGTATCTATCAAAGCATCGACTACCTGGAATGCATTGCACTTTTCGCTGGAAATCTTTGTGACCAGAGAAATTTGTATTCCAATTTTTTCAAGAAATGATGTTGACGACCTCAAATTCATTCTGGCTGAGTCTTGTTTGGTTACCTACAACATCCATTGCTGTTAACCCATCTGAATTCTTGAGATTCGGGCATATGTAAGTTTTCATCAGCTGTTCTACATTGATATCACAGAATAAATCCAAAACCCAAAAGAAAGAAAAAAAAATGATTTGGTGAAAGAACACGCACCCACCTTCGATTTTGTGTAGCAGCTATGTGCAACACAGTGTCGCCTTGCTTGTTCTTCCAGTTGACAATTTCCTTTTCCCAGAAATCATCGAACTCCAATGAGGACATCTCAAGCCATTGAAGCAAGAGTCCAAGAGCTTCAATTTGGTTATTCTTTAGAGCAATGTGTAAAACAGTGTCTCCATGAATGGTGACGTCTTGGATAGATTCAGGACAACTCTAAAAAAATTCAGCCAAACCCATCAATTCTTTATCAACATCCAGGAGCCACAGCACCATCAATCCTTATCATTTAGCAAGGCCAGGTGCATGGGGCTAAAATATTTAGAGACTTATCTTTTGGGTGATGAAATCTTTTTTCACGCACCAGGTTAGGGATAAAATTAGGACAAGATTGAACTATTGATAAAATTATAAATATTTTGATAAAATTCTTAATTTTATATAAGCTTTATGTATACTTCTTACATTTAATATAAAATATCGAAGGATCAATTGATAGAACATGTTTCCGACGAGACCTCAAACCAAGGCAGTCACACACTGTTTTACTCTCGGTTGGTTTGAGACTTACTAGTTGTTTTTTTATCAAATAATGCATAAACATAAGCTAAGGACAGATTATATTATTGTCAAATTTATTATTATTTTATTAAAATATTTGATTATGAACACTGACGGATGCAGTACCACAGTTCTAGTGTGCACTATTGTATTGTAATCACATGGCATCATTATTCCAAACTTTTTTCGGTCACCGGGGTCACGTACCAAGATTAGCCCTCTGCGTCCGTCCCTTGACAAGCACTACTTCAAAACATTTCGAATCGTGAAAAGCACGTACCAGAGTTGGTTTCCATACGAACGCCACTGAATTTATGAATAAATTTTATACACGTTATTTATGTATGACGTAGAATCTTGAAGAACCGCCATAATGGATAGATATGATAAAGATTGCAAGTGAAAATACCATATTGAACTTAAGGGAGGCTTGGGCAAAGTTGCTACATAAATTCATTTCATCATAGTAAATGGGCCTAATACGTGTATTCAACTAAAGAGGAGGCAAGGCTTCCATTTAGATAAAGGAAAAAGAAAAGAAAAAAAGTAGAGCATTTATTTTGAAGGCTTCCATAAAAAAGGTAAAACATCCTTTCTTTATGTATTCTCTTACATGTCTTTACTGTTAATTATCAAATGTATAATGACCTCTAAAAAATAAAATGAAACGACAAAGATCTTTATTCTTTAATTAAAAGTCTCAAATTTAAGTGGGAAACATTTCTAAAATTTGAGAAAGAGCGTTTTAACTTCTTGGGCACATCTAATATGAATTCTAATTAAGATCGATGATTTATAAAAAAAATCAAATGCTTACCTTAAAATTTTTTATAATTGTTTATTGAAATTATAAAACATGTTGGTCACTTGTGTAAGTCCAAGAGGGGTGAATTTAACATTTTTTAAATTTTAAATTTTTTTTATAATTTATAGTAAGTGCTGTGTGTATTTCAGACAGTGTTCAAATTAGAACTTTTAGAATTTATATTTAGACCGTAAGTAATCTCACAATACTATTAGCAAGATAATAGCTAAGTTATATTATCTGTTGATATAGAAAGTGTATGAATGATGTCATGAAGTTTAATAAAGCATAATATATATGAGAATAGATGAATAAGTCAAATGAACAATAATGAGAGGAGAGTGAGAGAAAATGAACTCTAGAGATTTATAATGTTTCGGTCTCCTTACCTACATTCACTTTCTCAAAGACTTTCTTTGAGAAATTCTTCTACTATGGTTTCTTTTCACAAACAAAAAACAACCATTTATAATCTACACAAGTTTACAAGGTACTTGTAACCTCTCACAAGTTTTCAAGACTCTTTTGTAATCTCTTACAAGTGTTTTTCACTCAACGCTCAATAAACAAGCTGTCCCAAGCTTGTGAACAACTTTAAATAGGTTTTGGTAGATAAAAATTTAACTACTGTTTCTTTTTTTTACCGCTCAAACTATGAATATGGAAAATAGTTGGATTTGCCAATCAAATCTTAATGAATGCTTGAAGAATATATGCTTAAGAGTAAATGCTCAAAACTTTTTATTGTAATGACTTTTTCTCTTAAGTATAAAATACTATTTTTAATAATAAATGAGAGAGATTTTTATTTATATAAAGTATTGGTAGAAACTAACCGTTTGAGATCGATTTAACATGTTAAAAGTGAAATTAAAAAAGCAGTTAGTCGTTATTTTGTAATATAGTGAAAATCCTTCTAAATTGATTTTAGTATCCGGAATCATAAAAGTATAGCTTTTATATTATAGAAGTAGAACTTTTAAATCTTAAAAATAGAACATGTAATTTTGAAGATTTAAGTTTTATTTTAAACTTAATGGTTTTTGATTTTGTAAAGCTTGAATTTTTATTTAATGACAACTCAACAACTCACAACTTTTCTCATTTTTGTACATCAATTTTAATCTTTTACTTGCTATCTTCAATAGTTGTCATCCAATGTTTTAATTGTTCATTCTCCTCAAATTCTTTAAGTTTTTGTAACCATCAAAATATTTTTTTAGTTCACGAAGATAACAAAATTACTTTAATATAGACACATTTTATTTATTAAATAATTAACGGTTTAAAAAATAATAAATAGTTAAGAATTTTAAAAATAATAAAATAATTTAATGATTTAAAAAAATATAAATACTAAATACTTAGTTTTATTAAATTATAAACACTAAATAATAATTTTTTTAATTTTTATATAAAAAAACAGTTGAATATAACTTTTTAAATAAAATATTAAATTTTACTATAAATTCAAATAAAATTTAATTATATTTGATTTAATATTAGATGTCATTGATGATATGGACTTTTAAATAATTAAGTAATAGTATTTAGTCAATTTTTGAAAACAGTCTACTAATTAATCGACAATTGATGGGATGTCCTAAACTCTATTTTATATCAACTCTATTATCACAAAGATTTCAGTAGTTAATAGCGAATTTATGTTTATTTTTTAATTACAATTATTTTATCTTTTTAAATTTTATTAATTATAACTTTTAAATTAATTTTTTATTTATTATTTATATATTAATAAACAATATATTAATATATTAAACCACATGTGCTTCCTTCCGTGTAGGAAACTGATAGGTTACTTCGGTGGGGTCATTTGAATCTTGTCAAGGATAACGTCCATGTACATTTCAACGTATCTTCTATCGTGTCCTTTATTTGGCACTTGCCAGTTGCCAAGTGAGCCACTGTGAACGGCCATCGCAGCCTTTTGACTGCATGCTAAAATGGCCATGGTATTAATATAATTTAAAATTATTTATTAATAACCATTCTAGAGATAATTATTATATGATTTTTTATTTATTTTAAAATCACTTAATTAAAAATATTTATATATTTATATTTTTTAATTAATTTATTATTTTATAAAATAAATAATTGAGTAATTTTAAGATAGAGGTAAATAATAATATTTTTTTATTTTTAATTTTTAAAAGTTGCTCTCTCTCTCTCTCTCCGCCACAGATGTTGCCGATTGGGACACTCTATACTACTTGCGCGTCTTTGCATCCGACGCACTCCGGATGCGCATGGAGATAACCTACGCCTCATCTAGCTCTCGAGACCTCACCTCCATCTCTTCTTCCACTTCCGGATCCTCCATGCCAACATCCGGAGTCCGTCCCGTTAAGATAATTCCTCTGCAACACCCTAACGCCACCTCCTCCCCCTCCTCCTCTTCTCTTGCTTCTGTTTTCTTCTCTCGCTGGCTAACTAAAATGAAACGTATGTCTCTAGCTCAATGGATAGAGACTTTCTTGCCTTGTTCCCGTTGGATTAGGACTTATAATTGGCACGAGTATTTTCAGATCGATCTTATGGCCGGTATCACCATCGGCGTTATGCTCGTGCCGCAGGTGATGCTAAATCTCTGTTTTGTTAGCTGCTTTTTTTTTTTTTTTTTTTTTTTTTTTTTTTTTTTTTAACTTCACTTTGTTTGGCTCCAAGGAAAATGAACGAAAATAACAGCAAAGAGATTCATTTTCTTTTAAGTTTTATCAGTTACAGCCTTTTGTTCTTGCTCTTCAAAGATAAATGAGTCAACTGGAGCACATGCATGCGCATATATGAAGCTTAAACTTCTTGTGCCTTCGAATTTCATTTGCTCTTGTCTGCATGGAGCTCTGTTTTTTGCTGGCTCACTGAGAATGTAAAGTTTATCGAAGTAATGCTGACTTTAATTTTTCGAATTTCTCATGGATGCACAATTCAGGTTGCTTCAAAATTTTTGTTTAATTTATCCTCTTTCTCTCTCCAATGTTTATTACATTTTCTTGGGGGACCAAACAAAGTTCTACAGTGCGGATTGCACTTTGTCAACGAATGTTTTACATGTCTGTTTAATTTGCGCTGGTTGCATCAAACACTCAACTGCAATTGATTAGATAGGTTTCGTTTTTTTCGAATTCTCATCTGATATCGAGTTGGATTATGTTCTGAACCGATGGATTATGAATTTTTTCAAGCTTTTAACTGTCGATGATTTCGATAGTTTTGTATTCGAATTTCAATTAGTGCTGTTTCCCTGTTTGACTTTTGTTCTCTTATTGGTTGTGGTTACCAAAATTTTATGCATTAGCGACCAAATTTTAAGTTAGGTCGTGTTTGGGTGCTTGGAAGTGGCTTGCTGGCCTGTGTGATTTCTAATTCTGAGCAACCGAACACCTGTTTTGATAGTGTTGGAATTATCTTGAAATGGCTAATATAATATTGTTATTCTCGTTACTGTTATTATCAATCAATTGTTGAATGGAATTTTGTGGCTATATATGTGTAAAATTAGTTGTTTATTTTTTTTTCCCATGAAAGTGTTGATAGTTTGATTGGCTGCTAACGTTTTTGTATTTGAACAGGCGATGTCTTATGCTAAGTTGGCTGGGCTTCATCCAATTTATGGACTATGTAAGTTGATCATAGAATTGTTGCAAATCTAAAGTTTATAGATGCCCCTTGAACATGTTGACATAACTGTTTTTCAAATTCTATCTGCAGGCAAATTTCAGAATTTATTTTTGATAGTACAAGTAATATGGACCTTGTTTTTTTATTTTTTTATTTTTTATAATGTTATAGTAAAGAAAGATGATAAATGTCCAGAATTGAAATCTTTTATTGTAAATACTGACTGTGCTCCCATCTTTGATTGTTCGTCGTTTTTGGTGGTAGCTTTAGCATCTTACTGAACTATTGCATTTTGCTCGAATATTACTGCTTCATTATCTTTCTTATAGAGGTACCTTAAGGCATTTGCTTTCCAGTTTCACCTCTCCATCACTTGGTAATTTAACTCTAGGTTTATTATGGCAAGGCAGACTGTGGTTTTGTGCCAGTTTTTGTCTATGCAATATTTGGGTCATCTCGGCAACTGGCAACTGGTCCTGTGGCATTGGTTTCTCTCCTAGTCTCTAATGTTTTAGTTGGAATTGTTGATTCATCTGATGAGTTATACACGGAACTTGCAATATTATTGGCACTTATGGTTGGAATTCTGGAATGCATCATGGGGCTTTTGAGGTATTGCTTCTCAACTCCTGCAATTTTTCTTCTTTTGTGTCTGCATGTCTGTGCATATGTTCCTTTTGGACATTCGCTGGGCTTAAAATTTGGAACTTCCATTTTATTTTGTTGGGTTTAGATGCCTCATCAAACTGAAATTTCTAGAGTTGTCTTGTTGTAATGTGTGTTTCTGCAAGTTGAAGTTGCTTCTTGTTTTGATTGACACATAACTAGAAAAAGGAGACTGATGCCCATTTCTTTTCTTTGCAGGCTGGGATGGCTTATACGTTTCATCAGCCACTCAGTGATTTCTGGCTTCACAACTGCATCAGCCATTGTGATTGCATTATCTCAAGCAAAGTACTTCTTGGGATATGATGTTGTACGGAGCAGCAAGATTGTGCCCCTAGTGAAGAGCATAATATCTGGAGCGGATAAGGTATGATTGTTCAAATGGTAGTCGTGGATACTCTGCTGGCTGAATGTATTTAGATGGCTGCATTTTTATCATTGATTTATATTCATATTATTCTCTCATATGGTTCCAGCAGGAGTCCTCATTTTAGGTAGGTTTGGCATGCAATGGTCGGTCGATTACTTTTCTCTTGAGTGTAATCTTGTATATTAGCTCCTTTCTTTCTTGTTGGTTTCATCATGTCCAAATTTGTGAATTCTCGTTAAACCATCTCTTCGTATATGCTCCATGATTTTATGTAAAACAGTTGGTAAATAAGGTGACACTTTCACTGTTTCTGTTGAAAGGCTAATGAAACATGTATGACCCAATTTTCACTATGTACGGTATAACAACTAACAATTTTCACTAATTCTAATCCTAAGCCTCACAGAATTTGTAACTAAGTAGGATATTACAAGCAGAACTAAATTAAAATCCCTACTCCTAAGTTTTCTGCTCCTACTGCAATTAAAGAGACATCTATAACAGGCCTTTTGCTTACACCTCTTATATGGATGGGTGGTAATTTTTGGTGCATTCATGCTGGTATTTATATGCTTTGATCTTGAGCATGGTTTTCTGGTAACTGCCTTATATTTGATGCCAATCCATACAATTGCATGGCAGTTGATAGCAACAACTTCTTATCTGCAACTAATTACCACCTACACAAATTTACAGACTCAAAACTCTGAATTAACATTTGATGATGTACTAGTTTTCCTTTTTAATGTGTCTGGTTCGGTGCCATTTCTCATTAATTCGTTTTCTAACCATAGGTGGTGTTTTTCTTTTGTAGTTCTCATGGCCTCCTTTTGTGATGGGATCCAGCATTCTTGCTATACTTCTGGTCATGAAACATTTGGTATGAAATCAGTTCTTTTTTCACCCCTCCTTTGTAGTTGTAGAAGTTGTATTTATCTAGATCCATGGCGATGATATTGATGTTCCATGTAAAGGGAAAATCAAGAAAGCAATTAAGATTCCTTCGAGCAGCGGGACCTCTCACTGCAGTCATTTTGGGTACAACTTTTGTGAAAATATTTCATCCATCTTCTATTTCTTTGGTGAGAATGATGCAACTGCTAATCATTTGCTATTTCTTATTTGAGATTTTCTTTGAAATGCTTTATCAATTTTATGGCAAAGAAAAGTATATATTCTCTATTAAACCTTACAATTGTTCATTCAATCAGAAACAGCCTAGGGTAGAAGGATGTACGAATGGTCTGTCTTTCTAAATATGGAAATCATGTGCCTAAAAGTTGGAATGATCATTTGCTCACGAAACTTGTCATTTTCAAATACTAGGCAAATCAACTAAACTAATCATCCAAGTGTTAATTTTACTTGTCTTTGGTAGAGGACCACTGAGATTACCCAACTTGATTAATCACCTGTTTGGTTCCTTAGTTAATGAATTCTTCTGGAATTTTACATCTGCTATACTTCTTCACAACCTAGCTATGTGAGATGAATCCATTAGTTTCCACCTCAAGGTGTAACTCTTGCTGTTTCTGTATCTAATTGCTTAATTTTTGTTCTTTGCTTTATTATGCAATTATTGGTTTAGGCTTATGATGGCTGCCAAGAATTTTTGAATTTTCGCTGTTTGTAGAATAAATTATCAGCAAGAGACCTGTAATTGCCAAACATTTCTTTCGACTACCTATATGACTGTTCTTCTCTTTATCTGTGTAATTTTTTGGTCCAAATTAAATAAATTGTAAATGGAGGCAAATGAGAATTTTGGTGCTGTTTTAGGTAGGAGAGATACCCCAGGGTCTTCCCAGCTTTTCTATTCCAAAAGAATTTGGATATGCAAAGTCTTTAATCCCAACGGCAATGCTCATTACTGGTGTAGCCATATTGGTAAGAAAAGTTAATGAGGGTCAAGGTATCTTTATGCTTTGCCTCATAAATTCTGAGTTATCCTTCTGATTCCAATCACTAAGCTTCAAACTGTAGGAATCTGTGGGGATTGCTAAAGCTTTAGCAGCAAAGAATGGGTACGAGCTGGATTCAAGTCAGGAGGTATGTTTGTAATGAAAAGTATCACTGCCAAATGGTAACTCTAGTCTGTTAGCTGCCTCTAGTATCGATGTTCAAATAAGAGAATGTTACTACAAACATTTATTTTAGTATCAAGTATCAACCTTCACATTTATCAGCTCAATAAATAAGAGTGACTCATATGAAATGAGGTGCACAATTTTGCTCTTGAAGTATTTAGGCTGCATGGATAAAAGGCACTACAATTTAATCTGGACTGCAGCAAAACTCATAGAAATATATGTAACGTTGGAGATGTATAAAACACACCATATTGCCTTCTTTGGATATTCTCATAGAGGTGTGCAAATCAAATTCTCACTCTGTGGTTCTCTTTAACAGTTGTTTGGTCTTGGTTTAGCAAATATCTTGGGCTCATTCTTTTCAGCATACCCTGCAACAGGTAAGATTTCCAGTGCACTATAAAATTAAATATTGGATGTTAGCAGGACAAAAATCCACTTTGTTCTTCAAAAGTTTTTGTATTATTGGAATTTGTATTCCAATGACATACAGTTAATAAATGGTTACTTTTCAAACTTGTCATGCAGGTTCCTTTTCTAGGTCTGCTGTAAATAATGAAAGTGGGGCAAAAACCGGCTTATCTGGAATTGTTACTGGCATTGTCATGTGCTGTGCTCTTCTATTTTTAACTCCATTATTTGAATACATTCCCCAGGTTTGATTCCATGGCCTTTATTGGAAATGCTTAAAAATAGTGATTATTTGGTCCAAGTTGTATCGTGTTCACGGTCCAAAATTAATTACTCTTCAAAATATAATGTTCTGCAAAATATCATGCAATTAATGTTTAGGAGGATGGATTAGGACATTTTAACTGTAATTACTGTTTGACTTTCCGATTTCCCCTGTTAGCTCTCATTCCAATGGCAATGGGAATAATTCATCATTTCTCTCTCTTTCAATATAAATCCTTACCTTGCATTTTTTTGTTTCTCATTCTTTACAGTGTTCTCTAGCTGCAATAGTAATCTCTGCAGTGATGGGCCTGGTGAGTATACTGAGAGCAGGATATAAGGAGTTTGTAGTGGATTACAAATATGTTATACTTTCCAAGTTGCCATGCCATTTGGTTAAGTGGAAGAGATATTTTTGTTTCCTTGTTTATTTACTACTGAGATTAAAAGCTAGCATTTTTCTCCAACTTGATTTTTTATGTATATCAATGTATTTACCTTCCTGCTGAGTCCCTCGATAAATGCTGTAGAGTGTGGCTCCTTTATAGTGTAAATAATTTTGTAAAAATATGAAATTGAAAATTTTGGGTACTATTATTTCAGGGAAGTTAGTACTTCCTTTTTGGGCATCATTTTCAGAAACTAGGATGCTTTTTCCGCGAGAGTAATGACAAGCACTTGTAACTGAATTCCTTACTTTAAGAAGTTTTTGGTTCTTCACCTCTCTCAACTCAACACTTCCACATGTTCAAAGCAACTTACTGTAGTAAATTGCAGTTTTGAGGGAATTTTATGAAGAGTCAAAAGATTTTTTCTTTTGACCAAAATATGATTTAAAACATTAATTTATATTTCTTTGTAACATCAATATGGTGAACAAATTTGATTTTTAAACAAATTGATGATGGATGAAAGAAACCTCTTTTGTTTTGGTAGTTGGTGATTGTGTTGGTTTCAAGTTTCAAATTTATATTTGTTCTCTCTTTGCTGGATTTTTTCATGTCAGGTAGATTATGATGAGGCTATCTTCTTATGGCGTGTAGATAAGAAAGATTTTCTTCTTTGGACCATTACTAGTGCGACAACATTGTTCCTTGGCATTGAGATTGGTGTCCTTGTTGGGGTAAGTACTTAAAAGAAATCATATAAATTTTTAGTGTTGTGCATTTCCTTGTGTGAGCACTTAAACTCATGAGCCAAAATAACAGTAAGCAGTTAACAATTATGTGTTTTCTAGGATTCTGAATCTTTTAATTTTTTTTAAGGCCTAAATTTTCACATGAATGGTATAGAAGAATTGTATTCGAATGATATTATTGAGGAATCATCTTCCTATTTATATACAAGAGTAGTAACTAGTATGGAAGTTAAATCCCTAAATTAAGTTCCAAGATTTGGACCTAAATTAAGCCTCAATCTACCTAATAATTACATAGATCATTTCCTTAACACTCCCCCTGAAGTTGGTCATAGATCATTTCCTTAACACTCCCCCTGAAGTTGGTCATAGATCATTTCCTTAACACTCCAGCTGAAGTTGGTCATAGATCATTTCCTTAACAATCCCCTTCAAGTTGGAGCATAAATATTAATCATGCCCAACTTGTTACAAATATAGTCAACCCGAGGTCCATTTAATGCTTTAATAAAGATGTCTCCTAATTGTTCTTCAGTCTTTACATATCCTGTAGAAATGTTTTTTGTTGGATCTTTTCACGAACAAAATGACAATCAATTTCGATATGTTTGATTCGTTAATGAAATACCGGATTGGAGGCAATATGGATGGCTACTTGATTGTCGCACCACAACTTCACAGGCAAGGACTTCTTGATCCCGACTTCTTCTAACAATTATTGTACTTGTACCCCTACCACTTTACACGCTGCTTGAGCTATAGCTCGATATTCTAATTTAGCACTAGAATGGGATACTACATTCTGTTTCTTGCTTTTCAATGATACCAAGTTACCTCCCACAAAGACATAGTATCATGCGTTGACCTCCTATCAGATTTTGAGTCTGCCCAATCTGCATCAGAAAAACATTCGATGTTTGAATGTACATGATTACCATAGAAGATACCACGCCCTGAAGCTCCTTTCAAGTAACACAATATTTGTCCTACCGCTTCCAAGTGAGCAACAATGGGTGAGCACATGAACTGACTTACCACACTTACGGGGTATGCAATATCAGGATGAGTTATTGTTAAGTAATTTAGTTTGCCCACTAATCTCCTATACATTTCAGGATCTGCAAATGGTTCACTATCTGTTGGAGTGAGCTGGAGATTTGGGGTCATTGGGGCATTGCAAGGCTTAGCCCCTAGCTTCCCTATTTCAGTCAACAAGTCAAGGACATACTTCCTTTGTGATAAGAAAATACCTTTCTTGCATCTTGTGACTTCGATACCCAAGAAGTATTTTAAGGAGCTCAAATCTTTTGTGTGAAACTGTGATTGTAGGAATCACTTTAAAGATGTAATGCCTGCTTCATCATCTCATGTGATAACAATATCATCCACATATACAACTAGCTAGATCAATCCACTATCACAGTTCCTATAGAAGAATGAATGATCACATTTACTCTTTTGCAATCCAAACTGGTGTACAACCTCACTGAATCTGCTAAACCAAGTCTCGGACTCTGTTTCAAACCATAAAGAGATTTATGAAGTTTGCAAACCTTACCTGATTCCCCCTGAGCAACAAAACCAGGTGGTTGCTCAATATAGACTTCCTCTTGAAGGTCACCATGAAGGAAGGCATTTTTTATGTCCAACTGGTGTAATGGCCAAGCACAAGTGGCTGCTAAAGAAATAAACAATCGAATGGAGGCCAACTTGGTAACTGGAGAAAAAGTGTCAAAGTAATCAATGCCATAAGTTTGAGCATATCCTTTGGCAACCAAACTGGCCTTCAAACGAGCAATAGATCTATCAGGATTGACTTTGATTGTGAACATCTACTTACAACCAATGGCTCGCTTGCCTGGGAGCAATGCTACCAATTCCCACGTACCATTATCCTCCAAAGCCTGCATTTCCTCCTCCATTGCAGTTCGCTAGCCAAAGTGAGATAATGCCTTACTCATAGTTTGAGGAACTAAAATAGAATCTAAAGCAGTTGCAAAACACCGAGAGGAAGATGACAATTGATCATAAGACACAAATGAGGAGATAGGGTAAGTGCAAGTACATTTACCTTTGCAAAGAGCAATGGGAAGGTCAAGCTCACATTTTGAAGAAGTGGTGGAACTAGCAGGATCCTCAGACGAAGAAGTAGGTAGAGGTTCAGAGCTAGGATTCTCAACTCGTCTGGAATAAATGTTAACAACAGGAGGTCGACCTGTTATGGAAGCATAAGGAGCAAGAGACTTAGGGGATTGGGACTGGATTGATGACAAATTGTATAAACCAAAAGATCTTCCTCCCCCTGAATGTTATAAGGAGATGATAGAGGAAAGGAAACAGTTGACTCAAAAAAGGTAACATCATTGGACACAAGATAACGGTTAAGCTCAAGAGAAAAACAATGATACCCTTTCTGATGGCGAGAGTATCCAAGAAAAACACATTTAAGTGATTTAGGATCCAATTTAGTTACCTGTGGTTGAACATCACGAACGAAACAAGTGCACCAAAAAATATGTGGTTCAATAGGAAACAATGCCTTGGTTGGAAACAATATATTATAAGGGATATCACTATGGAGAACTGAAGAATGCATACGATTAATAAAAAAACAAGTTGTGGAGACAACATCAGCCCAAAAACATTTAGGAACCTTCATTTGAAACAGAAGAGCTCTAGCTACTTCTAAAAGATGATGATTTTTACGATCAGCTACTCCATTTGGGGATGGAGTATCAACACATGAAGTTTGATGAAAAATCCCTTTCTGTGATAAGTAAGTTTGTAAATTCTTAAACAAATATTCTTTAGCATGGTCACTGTACAGTATGCGAATGGATGTATTGAATTGGTTTTGGATCTCAACATAAAAAGCACAAAAAATAAAGAACAATTCTGAACGATTTTTCATTAATAATAACCATGTAGTTTGTGAAAAATCATCAACAAAAGTAACAAAATACATAAAATCAGATTTAGAAACTATTGGACATGGACCCCAAATATCATAATGTACCAATTCAAAGGGGGATGAAACTCGTTTATTGACTCGTGGTGCAGTAGATAAACGATGATGTTTGGCAAACTGACACGACTCACAATCTAAAGTGGACAAAGACTGAAACTGTGGATATAACTTCTTAAAGCAAAAAGAGATGGATGCCCCAACCGACAATGAAGATCATAGGGTGTTAAACTATTTCAGTGGACAAGGGATCTTAGTATTTGTTGTTCAAAGATGTAAAGACCTTCTGACTCGCATCCTCTACCAATAATCTGCTTCGTCGAAAGATCCTGAAACAAACAATGATCAGGAAAAAAATGAGACAACCATTCAATGAACGAGTTTAACTTACTGACAAAAAGAAATTGAACGAGAATTTGGGCAAACACAAAACAGAAGACACAGAAAGTGAAGGGGTTAAGTTAAAATGTCCAGAACCCATGACATAAGATTTTGAGCCATCTCCTAATGTGACATAAGGAGATGATGTGTGGGACTGAAAACTAGACAGGAGTTTAGAATTACCTGACATGTGATCGGTAGCACCCGAATCAATAACCCATTTGGAAGATGATGACACAAGCATGTGGTGGAGTTACCTAAATTGGCAATTGCAGCGACCAGAGGATTAGCAGTCTTTAGAGATTATTGAAATTGGCAGTAAGTGTGCATAGTCATTTGCAGAAACCAGAATTTATTTATCATTGGATGAAGTGACTAGAGGGGTTTCTACCATATGAGCCATCTGTGAACATTGGTGTTTATTCTGAAGCTTCAAACATACTTTCTTAGTATGTCCAGGTTAACGATAATAGTAACAAATGATTCCACTCGATGCAGTGGACATTGCCTTTCCAGCTCGCTGATAATTTTTATGGTTTTGAAAATTGCCTCTACTTCCTCCTTTATTCCCATGACGACTCACAAGCGCACTAGTAGTGCTTGTAGAAATCTGTGCAGTTTTTGTACGCAATATTCTGGTAAAAGTATCATGTAAAGATGAAAAGTCAGGACTTGAGAGGATATGAGATTTGGCAGTCTCAAACTCTGGAGGAAGACCTGCAAGGAAGCTCATGACAGCCATTTGCTCTCGTTGTGCCTGTTGTACTTTCACATCTGGGCTAAAGGGCATTAGAGCATTAAGTTCTGCATAGATTCTCTTAAATTCCATAAAATAAGCCATAAGGGTTCGGTCTCCTTTTTTAGCACGATAAAAGGATTTACAGACGTCATAAATATGAAAAACATTCCCTTTGCCAGAATACAAAAATTCTAAATAATCCATGAGCTCCTTAACAAATTCATAGTGATTGAGTAAGCCAATTACCTCACTATTAATAGAGTTGCGAATTTGTAAGAATAGTCGAGCATCTTCTCTTAACCAATTTTGCCTCCTATCATCATTGGGTGGATCCTTTAGAATGTGGTCATTCATCTCAATGCTTTGTAATAAATTCGAATGGTTTTACTCTAGTCTAAATAATTGGATCCATTGAGTTTGTGGTCTGTAATTTTGGTCATCATAAGGACCACATCCGCTAACGTATTTTTATTTTCTGCCATTGTAGTTAATGAATACAACAATCTAACATTACTAAAGGTAAATCCAAATGGTGGTTGAGTCGCATAGGAACTGAGAAATCAAATCAAAATCTCTTTCAAAACAAAAAAAGGGGCAAAAAATAGGATCAAGCCAAATCACCTCAAAATGACACCCAAACACACAACGGACCACGGGAATGAAGAGTAGGGTTCGAGCGATGCCGGTGAGAGACCAGAGAGACGTTCGACAGCGAACGCGCCTCCATGCGCTGGCGCGTGAGACTGTGATGAAATCTTCAAGTGGCGCTTGAGGTTCACATGGCGGCCGGTTGTTCCTCCTAGGTGGGCTGTGAGCACTAGATATCACCCTAAATTGGTGACCCAAAAACCACTGATGTAATCACTGCAACAGGGATTAAAACCCTAATTTCAGAAAAAAATTCTAATCTAGCTCTGATACTATGTAGAAGAATTGTATTTGAATAATCTTATTGAGGAATCATCTTCCTATTTATATACAAAAGTAGTAACTAGCATGGAAGTTAAATCCTTAAATTAAGTGTCAAGATTTGGACTTAAATCAAGCCTCAATCTACGTAATAATTACATTGATTATTTCCTTAACAAACATCATGAAGGTAAGATTACTCTTATAGTATATGTTGTTGATATAGTGGTGATAGGATATGACAAAGAAGAAATGGCTCAATTGAAGGAAAAATTGGCTCAAGAATTTACAATCAAGGATTAGGCTTGGGAATTGAAGTCGCAAGATCAAGAAAGGGAATCTTCATTTCTCAAAGAAAATATATTCTAGATCTCTTGGAAGAAACTTGTATGCTGGTTGTAAACTGATAAACTAACCCATTGAGAGCAACCATAAGCTGCAAGCAGAGACTGGAGATTTAGTTGATAAAAGGAAATATCAAATAGTAGTTGAAAGACTTATCTATCTCTCGCATACTAGACTAGACATAGCTTATGTAGTCAGCTTGGCTAGCCAATTCATGAATGATCCACGAGAGTCTCACATGCAGGCTGTTATACACGTTTTGCAATATCTTAAGTCTTCTATTCTCAAAATATGGCCACCTCCACATAAAAGCATTTACTGATGTTGATCGAGCTAGGTCTCCAGATGATAGAAGATCTACAACTGGCTATTGTACATTCGTGGGAGGAAATCCGGTCATTTGGAGAAGTAAGAAGCAAAGTGTAGTTGCCAGATCAAGTGCAGAAGCAGAATTTAGGCTATGGCTCAAGGTATCTGTGAACTTTTATGGGTTCAGAAGATACTAAATGAACTGAAATTGTCTATAAGTGTTAAATCATCTCTCTGTGATAATAAAGCTGCCATCAGTATAACTCACAATCCTGTACAACATGATCGTACGAAACACATTGAGATTGATTTGACACTTCATCAAGAAAAAATTTATTGGTGGTATTCTTGAGCTTTTCCATGTTACGTCTGATAAACAGCTGGCTGATGTCTTTACTAAAGGGCTTATCAACAGAACCTATCACAATCTAATTTCCAAGTTGGGCATGTGTAATATATACGCACCAACTTGAGGGGGAGTGTTACCATGTGTGACCAAGTCATATCTGTTAGCTGTAGACTAGGTATTAGAATTGAGTCCTAAGTTAAATATGTTTCATAGTTTAATTGTTTCCTTTTTTCAGGATTCTTCTTGTATAAATACACATGTAAAATACAAATCTAAATAAGAGAAATGCATTCTCAGAAATATTCACAAAGGAATTGTTGGGTTTTAAAGATGTTTGATATTGAGAGAATTGTAGAAATTTATTTGTAGGTATCAAAGTTATCAAGGTGAGAGACGAGACTAAGGCGATAGGGTCTCCTATGGCTTTAGGCGAGAGGCGAAGCGAGGCCCTTTTAAAATGAGGGGCCGAAGCCAAATTTTTTTACAATTTTTTTTATATATATACACAATTATACATATACTTTCATTTTATATGCAAAATTCCATAATATCTTAATAAACATTAAGCAATGATTGAATATAGTAAGAATTTAATATTTTATTTTTCATATATGTCACACTACATCCACATGTGAAAAAGAAAGGAAAATTAGGAAAACAAAAGAGAGTTTTCCTAAAAAGAGAAGAGAGAAGGAGAGGAGCAAGAGAGAATAAGAACTTACCTGAAATTCTGAGATATTTGGAGAACTTTAGAAAGATTTGTTATTTTGAAAGAAAGAATGTTCTTTGAGATAAAAATGAAGTTTTTTGTACTTGAGGCTGCAGAAAATGAATGTTGTTTTATTTGGAGGTTGAGGGAGATGAAAGGTTTTTTAGGTTTTAGAGATGAAAGGTTTTTTAGGTTTTATTTTAACACTTGTAAAAAAAAAAAAAAGAAGAAAACATATATTTTTAAGGGAGGTACCGCCTGAGGCGCCTCAGGTAGGGGCGCCCTGCAGCTCTTCAAAGAGGCGAGGCAGGAACGCCTCGTCGGAGCTTCTCTAGCGTCTTTAACAAAGCTGGTAGGTACCAATATAGTTCTCTTAGAGGATGAAGAAGCAATGAGTTCCTTAAATATATGAGCCTTTTTAGATCTTTGATGCATTAACTCTAGCTCTATTATTTGTTTTATTATTTTGTCAGCCACCTGCTTTATTTTTTGCCACTTTTTAAAAATAATTCAGCAATATGTAATAAGAGCACCAAAATAAAAGAAACCCAATAGAAAACCAAATCAAAAGAAAGCCCAAAACAATAGTGATAACAAATCGAATTATGAGATACAAACCAATAGGAAAATTAGCCAAAAATACCAAGAAGACTAATAAATGCCTAGCGGAACTTGGACCCACATTAGAATAGAGGAGGTGATGCCAGAGGTGAAAGGTGATCATTAAAAACCACCGGAAACTTGTGGCATCGTGTGGGGCTCGCTCACCAGAGCTCTAGCGGTTGGTCTTCAAGGCTCCAGCCGGCAACCGAGGTATCTTCCTAGATGAGAGGTGTAAATGGGTGACCTTTTCAATAATATTAATTAGAAACTGAAATTTCAATATTCCTTAAATAAATAAATAACTCTTTAAGACTATAATATCATGTTGAAAGAATAAAAGAATTTTTATTGATATTGAATAAAGATATTAATACACATATATATAAGGAAATATACTCTAAATGAGTGACCTACTCAAATTTTATCTTCTATCTTTTTTTTTGATACACATTAACTATCTATTTTTAATAAATTTTATTTTTTTATCTCTTTGTTTCCTAATAATAGTTTGCAACACAACAACTTGCTTGAGTTATAAAGACATTGTTTCATTTTCATTAGAGTTGTCAGTTCGTGTTTGCAAATCATAAACTGGTTGTGTTAGTTTACACCTATAATATTAAGTGATTAATTTGAACATTATCCATTTAATTAATTGTGTCAAAATGCTTAACCGTAACTTGGGCATATTTATTAAACACGTTATATGATACTTTCAAAGTAGCTCATTTAAATAATTGAATTATTATAGTATTATGTAATAGACAAGTCATTATAGTGTCAAACAATTTAAAATTAAACAAAGTTATCCAAATATACGGTACATATAAATATTATTAAAATATAAATATTCAAACATCAATTAAATTTCCAAGCATCAACTAAATATTAATAAATACATGAATTATGTAAATTTTCAAATACAAACATCATCCAAAATTAATCGATGTATTTATATGGGAGTCGGGAGATAGATTTATGAGATGGTTTTATACCTTTAATAATGGGTGGTTAATATTAAAAGTTAGATTTTTATTGTTTAAAATTAATATTATATATATGTAAATACACTGCTAATGGTTATTTATGTAATTTGAGAGTTTAAATAAAATATTAAAAATATTAATTTAAAATTTTTCATTTTTATTTTCAAATTTATGATATTTTAAAAATGAGTAATTTAAATAAATTTAATTATCAATAAAATGAATCATCTAATAAATTTAAATTAATTAAATAGGTCAATGCAAAATAGATTAACTATTAAACTATTTAAATAAATATATTAGTATGAGTCTAATTTAATTAAGTAGGTTAATCCGATTAGAACGATAGTTTTAGCATGCCATAAATGATCATTAGTTCCGTTTATGATAACTCAAATCTATTTGACTACATATCGAGTTGTGTTGTATAAATAGTTCATATTAAAAATTATTAGCTCTTGTCTCCACTCCCGTATTGGTGAAATTGAGGATGGAAAATGTTTCTCAACTTTATCCTGGAGCTATTTTTATTTATGTTTCAATTTGTTTTCCATTCATATTTTATTTTTACTGCTAATAATCAATTACAAGGCATACATATGTTTGGCAGGAGGGCTTAACTGTTACAGCTGTGAGCCGCCGTCTCATAAGGGAAGCTGTAATTGAAAGGCGTTGCAAAGACAATTGCACTGCTATAGTGATTGTTTTCAGGCGCGAGTAACTCCAAGATCCACCTGTT
>CAOGCB011183937.1:0-10124 GCA_948266635.1 Cnidoscolus chayamansa | reverse complement strand
TTCATGCATATGCCTTTCTTTTTCTCTCTGTATTAAACAAAACGACATTATTAAATTGGGCAGATATATTATTGAGGGAAGGGCTGCTTAGAATTTCAGAAAAGTGGGGTCCACAAAATTGAAGGCATGAAAAAGGGCATACGTGTAACCTAAAGATACTTATAATTTAATCCCTATAATTTTTTAAAAAATTAATTATTTGTTTTATATCTTTCAAAAATATATTGAATAATCTCCATTTTTTAATATAGCTAACTATTTAATTAATTTTAAAAATTAGATAATTATTTTTTTGAAATTATATAATTTAAATAATTGTAATTTCAAAATTATAAAAATTAATTAGTTATAATTTTAAAATTACATAAATTAAATAATTATGTATTGAAATTACAATTTAAAACAATGGTACGAGGCATACCATAAACATAAAAAGATAATTAAATCTCTAAATCATATGGGTGTCATCATGTAATCATGTAATATCACATAAGTCATACGTATACTTATGCCTCAATAATGTACATAAAAAATTAAAAATTGTTTCAGGGACCTAAAGAACATAACTATAAGGGCAAAAGCATTATCATCTCCTTATATACGTGTTCAGTGTATACTCTAAATTTACCTCTGATTACTTACTATCCTGTAACACTGATAAATGAAATAAACTACTAGAAGTAGTTCAATGAGCATCTACAAAAAACATTTATAAAATATATAATTTTTGTGCACATAAATGCTCATCGACAAACATTTCATAGATAATGTTTTTTTAATCACAAGTTACTTTCCAAATCTAATAATGTCTTACTTATTCGCAAACTCCTTAGGATTTCCTTTTAACATATCATGATATGTCAAACCTTAGTATGAAACTCTTTAAACTTAAATTCAACAATACCTTTGGCGATCGAAATTCAAACTTACAAGGATGAAACTTAGGTTTAGGCAACATCTTTCGGCCGCCAAACCTAATTAGGTGGAGACCATTTTCGGCATCCGAAACCTATCTTCAGCGGTTGAAATTAAGTTCTAGCAAAATGCCAAAATCGAGTCTGCTTGCATGCTATTTCACCATACAACTTGCATTTGTCTTAAATAATACTTCAAAACTTATTTTAACATCACGACAATATTCCAACAACTTAAAACATCCATCAAGCACAATATGCAAATCATATTTTCATCAAAATATCCATATTTTAACCTAAAGTCCTATAAAGTTTGAATTTCTTCAAACGCACTTTAACTTATCAACACGCAATACTTTCATTTGAAAATTTGATATTCCTAAACACTCTGTTGAAGTTCAACCCTTGTCCAAAACATGTATTTCCACAAATATCAACTTAAAACTTCGTTGAAATTCAAAATACCCATTTTAAATGTTCTTGATGCATTCCTACATTCCTTTAAATATAAACATTTTGGTAGGATTATTAACCTCCTTAAAGATACAAAATGGTTAAAATCTAAAAATATTCAAAAGTGTCAACTTCCTTCGTTTTGAAGTCCAACATTTAAAAGGGTCTAAAATCCTTTATGCTTAATGATTTCGTCTTAAATCCTCAAGGAAAAAAATGTTGGGGTCTTAAAGCTCGAGTAGAGAGAATTTAAATTGAAATTTTCTCTCTCAATTGATCTACCACCCCTTCTATTATGGGTTGACCAATCTAATCTCGGTGGCTAAACCTAAAGTTCTAGTCAACCGTTGAAAAAATTTATTTTGATCTCTAATTTTTTCTAAAAATTATTTCAAAACCATTTAAAACATTTAAAATACTAATTTCACTAATGAGTCATTTTTCTGACTCGAATTCTGAATATTTTACAAATATTCCATTCAAAAATTAAGGGTTTAGTGTCGAATTATGAATATTCTACAATTATTTAATTTTTAAAATTAACAAAATAAATTATTAATTATTAATTTGAAAATATAAAATATTTATATAAATCACAACAATTAAATACATTATTATATATATATATATATGTGTGTGCGCGCATGTGTTTTTCATGCATCTGCCTTTCTTTTTCTCTCTTTATTAAACAAAATGACAAAAGAGGAGAGGAGACCTCTCCATCAAATATGTGTATTCATTCTCTCATGCATTTATTTTTTATTAAATTTTATAAATATAAAAATTAAATAGATATATTTAACAGTCTTTCATATAAACTATATATTAATTTTAGGATTAAATTAGGCAGAGGGAAGGGCTGCTTAATTAGACATTTCAGAAAAGTGGGGTCCACAAAACTGAAAAACGGCATGAAGAGAATTACAATTTAATACTTAATAAAATTAATTATCTGTTTTCTATCTTTTCAAATAATCTTTGTTTTTTTTTAAATTGTTAACTATTTAATTTATTTTATTAATTTTAAAAGCTAAATAATTATTATTTTAAAAATATAAAATATAAAATAATTATAATTTTGAAATTATAGTAACTAATTAATTATAATTTTAAAATTACATAGTTTAAATAATTTTGTATTAAAATTACAATTTAAAATAATGGTATGAGGCATACTATAAATATATAAAAAAAATAATTAAATCTCTATGTGTGTCATCATGTAATCCCATAATATCATATAGTCATACATATACTATGCCTCAATAGTGTACATAAAAAATAAAACTGTTTCAGAGATCTAAGGAACAAAATATAGTTATAAACTATCTCCATATATTTGTGTTCAGAGTATACTCTAACTTTACCTCTGATTCCTTAGGATAAAACTTAAAAGTGAGAAATGTGATAAATTATTAAAATAGCCTGGTGAGCAGATACAAAAATTTTTTTTTTTTTTAAAATATATAACTTTTATGCATATGAATGCTCATTGATAAATATTTAACATAAAATGGTTTTTTTTGTCACAAGTTACTTCTCAAATCTAATAATGCCCCGACTTACTTCCAAGTTCCTCAAAACTTCATCTTAACATAATTCAATAGTGGCCCAGCTCGCTCGCAAGCTCTTGAAGACTTCCTCTTAATATAAAATATATAACATTAGGGGCTCCACATAGGCCACCCTAGTCTTACCATATATCACCATATCATGATATGTCATACCATAAACATCAATACTATGATTGAAGTTAGTGGATCATCCAAACTCCACTGTACATGTCACAATAAATAATGCAATGTAACATTTGACATTTATCTACTGAATACAATATGTATAATCATGATGCCAAAATATGATATAAAATATTTTTTTTGTAAGCATAATACACAATAATTTTGTATCCACCCACCTCTAGATGATGTGTGTAGCTTTGTCTCATGATGTCACTACTTATTGTCCCTGTATCTCAATGGTTGCTTCTATAATTAAAGGACTTAAGAATGGAGACTAAACTATTGACCAATTCTACTATGAAAATATTGTACAAAGTATTCCATAAATCCCCATAGAAAAACATAAAAGTATGACAAAAAACTTATTTAGGGTTATTGGCAGGAAACATTAATCGATGAGGTTTGGCAGTCGAAAGTCTTTGTACTGAAACTCTAATTTTGGAACCAGTTTCAGTGGCCAAACCTTAGTCCCAAACTCCCTAAACTTAATCTTCAACGACACCTTTGACAATCGAAACTCAAACTTATAGAAAAGAAACTTAAGTTTAGGTAGCATCTTTCGACTGCCAAACCTAACTAGGTGGAGACTAGTTTCGAGATCTGAAACCTACATTCGGTGGTTGAAACTAGGTTTTTGTGAAATGCCAAAACCAAGTTTTCTTGCATGCCATTTCACCATACGACTTGAATTTGTCTCAAATAACACTTCAAGACATATTTTAACATCACAACAATATCCCAACAACTCAAAACATCCATTAAGCACAACATGCAAATCATATTTTTATCAAAATATCCATTTTTTAATCTAAAGTCTCATAGATTTGAATTCTTAAACTCATTCAAATTTATTTAAAACCAACATGCGATTTTCCCATTTGAAATTTTGGTATTTCTAAAAACACTTGTTCACGTTCAACCATTGTCCAAAACATGCATTTCCATAAAGATCAACTTAAAACTACATTGAAATTCAAAATACCTATTTTAGAACTTAAAGTAGAAGAAATCACTTTGTTCTTGATGCATGTGATCCATAATCCTACATTCTTTATAAACATTTTGGCAGGATTACTAATGTCCTTAAAAATACAAAATGGTAAAAATATGAAAATCTTTAAAAGAGTGTCAACTTCCTTTGTTATTTTGAAGTCTAACACTGTTGACCCCATAAGGAGAAAACTTAATTTTAATGATAATAAAATTTAATGTGATTGAGCTAACATATATTCAAGCATTTCAAATTACAAAGAAGAGACTTATCAAAAGTAGAAGGAAAAGGATATCAAAAAGAGCAAAGGAAGATAAAGTGAAGATGAAGATGTTCAGTTTCCTCTCATAGGGCAAATGTAAGAGAATTAAGATATAGAAATGCCAATGAGACCTATCATACATAAAAATATTTTCAAAGTATATTTTTAAAACTAAAAAAATCGATTTCAGTAGATGCTAAAATTAGATACTTAATTTTTGCTCAAGAGTTAAAATTAGCTGACTAATTTTAGAACTAGCTTTTTGTTCTTTAACAATAGAATAAATTAGCAAACTACTTTTCAAATTAGCAAGCTACTTTCAAAAATTAGCAAATTACTTTTTTACACGAAAATATTTTTAGCAACTAATTTCATACCAAGCTTGACTAATTCTGGACTGCACAATTTCCAATGTTGTAATAGCTAGAAAACTACTTGGTCACTTTTTAAAGCTGAAAGTTTCAGGCCTTAACTTCACCTATATAAGCAAGCATTTACTCCACTTAACAACTAATGAAAGTAACAATTCTTTGAGCAATTTAAGAGCATTGTTGTAATAAGCTTTCATTGATTTCACTTGAGCTTTATTGGTAGATATTCTCTCTCTTCTTTATAGCACATTCAATTATAATTCTTTGTAAGAGAGTGATTATTTCAAAGTTTTCAAATCTACTTGAGGTTAGTCTAAGTGATGGTACATCACTTGGAAGAGGTTTTTAAGCACCTTGTAAGCTTAAGGAAGTTTGAGGGTACATCAAACTTGTAAAGGTCTACTAAGCACATGGAAATCGTGGAGAGTGTAACTGGTTTGTCTCTTACCTGGAAAAAGAGATCATAGTTGGATTGAAAATTTCAAGAGGAAGCTTGAGAAGAGTGGATATAGGCTATATTGCTAAACCACTATAAAATTGATGTGTTTAAATTCTCTCAACTCTATCTTTTACTTTTGAATGTCATTTTATTTGTGTTGCTTTGATCTACTGAAGTTAATTATTGATTGGTTAACTGCTTCTGTAATTTCAGTAAGTTGCATCTCAAAATTAGCTAACCAGAATACCTTACTAATTTCACCGTGAACAATAACTTTATTCAAAGGGAAACTTTTAGCTAGCTAATTTTGTATTCTACAATCTTCGGTTGATCAAACTCTAATACTCTAATCTAATTAGATAGCACACCTGAAGTATATAACCATAATTTTTCTAAAGAGTTTAGAGTAAGAACTTGAAAAATTGATTAAAGTTAAAAAGTGACAATTCACCACCCCCTTTTGGTCACTCATACTTGGGACAACAAACACTTAAAAGGGTATTCTATCTCTTGTTAAAATCCTTTTATGCTTGATGATTTCCTCAGAAGTCCTTAAGGAAAACATGTTGCGGTCTTAAAGCTCGACTTGAGAGAATTTAAATTGAAATTTTCTCTATCAACTGATTTGTCACCCCTGTTATAGTGGGCTGGCTAGGCCAATTTCTGTGGCTAAACTAGAAGTTTCAATCTACCTATTGGAAATTTTTTATTTTAGTCCATGCTTTTTTTAAAATTATTTTAAAACCATTTAATACATTTGAAATACCATTTCATCTCTAAGTCACTCTTCTGACTCAGTTTTTGAATATTCTATAAAATATTATGTTCAAAAATTAAGGTTTTAGTATCGAAAATGCATCAAATATTATATTGGCATTCTCACTATCAAGTGCATCCTATTTTACACTTGAATTTTAAAAAAATTATTATTACATTTTATGTAGGGGTAATTCTAAATAAGAATATTTAATACACTTTTAACTAAATAAGAATATTTAATACACTTTTAACTAAATAAGATTATTTAATACACTTTTAGCTAAAATTACTATTTAGATCCTATTTAAACTGCTGAATTTAAGCTTCTTAATATCATTATAAGTGGAGTTTGAAATTGAGAATTATATTAATATAAAAATACGTTGATGTATTAATGAATAGGAGAGAGTCATTCAATATCTGAAATCCGTTGACTCAACTAATTCAAATTTACGTCCAACATTCCCATTATAGAGGCAAAGTGAGACTCTCAAGTTCTCAAAGGTGCTCCATACCACTATCAGGAAAGTAAAATTTTAGTTACCATATTTATTTATAAATGGTTGATAATTTATTTATCGGTAATTTATAAGATTGGTAAATAGTCAATAATATATTTTACCAATCACTTTTGTTTTAATTTATAAATTTCGTTGCTTTTTTTACCGAGGACTCAAATTTAAAACTTTTGATTAAGAAAAGAGAGATTTATTTCATTGCATCTCACCTCTTATCAAAGCTGATAAATGTATGTAGTGCAACTTTAAAAAAAAAAAAAAGGAAGTGCCCACAAATGTGTCCCCAAAAATAAGTACATGCTCTATTAGGTTTGGTGAGGGAGACCATTGATGGCAGCCAGGCAGGCTGAGGCAGTGGTTTTGATTCCTAAACAAGTGTAGATAGGCCTCCCTTCACAACCTCACAAGGCTATAACACTTGTGACCCCCTCAATTTGACCTCTACTTTTTTCAATATATCTTCCACACTATTGCTTTATTAAAATTAAATAATTTAATTTTTTTTTAATTATTTCTTACACATTAATTATGATTTATTAATAAATATTTATTAAGAGTATTAATCATTTTTTCTAATTTTACCTTTATATTTTTTTAAATATAATAATAATTTTTATAATTTTTCAATCGAAACAATTAAGTGAAACAAATGCTAATTTAATTAAATAAAAATATTTCTATTATAATTTAAATTATTTATTTAGTATAAATAAATAAATAATCACTCCATCTAAAAGTGAAAAAAAACATCAAACTTAAAAGATAACATATTTATTTTAGATGAAAGATATAAATATAAAAATTAAATAATAAAATTAATTATTTAATTTTTATAATTTGAAAAATTTATTAGATAATTATTGTATTCTTGAAGTGTTAATTGTTTAGTTTTTATATTTTCATATCAATCAACTAGTTAATTTTTCTCTTTATTTAAATGATTAATAAAATATAAAATAAATATAATGCTTTTATTTTTAATGAGTCGTTATAATTTTAATATATAATTATTTAATTTTTATAAATTTATAAAATAATTATTTTATATAATTTAAAAATTACAATTATTTAATTTTTATAATTTTAAAATGAAATTTATTTAAAATAATTCAATAATTATTCTGAAAAAATAAATTATTTAATATATTTAAAAATAAAAAATTATTTTTATTAAATCACAACAATTAAATACATTATATATATATATATATATATATATATATATATATATTTGCATGTGTTTTTCATGCATCTGCCTTTCTTTTTCTCTCTTTCTTAAACAAAAGGACAAAGGAGGAGACCCCTCCACAGAGTTGAAATTTGTTTTTAATCATAAAAAATTTGTCTTCGTCCTCTGTGCATTTATTAACCATATGAAAACTTCTACTTTTGAAAAGAACCTCAAAATTTAACATATTTATTTTAAATTAAATTTATAAATATAAAAATTCAATAAATCTATTTAACAGTCATTCATATAAACTATAAATTAATTTTAAGATTAAATTGGGAGGTATATTATAGAGGGAATTGCTGCTTAGACTGTCAATGAAAGTGAGGTCTATAATATCACGGGTCAAGATTTCAGTATGGCTATAGTTGTGCGGTACTTGGTTTGGATACGCCCAAATCAAATCAGCCTAGTATGATAGCCTGTTCGTTGGACGAAAGTCTCATATTATTATTTGAAGGCAATGAAAAGCAACATAAATAGTGATATTATCAAACAAGAGAACTCAACACACACTTGGGCTTGATGTTCTTAAAGAAATGAAACTACTTATTTTATTCCACCAAAATAAATAATTACAATTGGTGAAACGTTCCTCCAATCATTTGTAATAGGAAGAATACCTATAAGGATTGCTGGAAGCTTACAATCATTGCTAGTAACTACAGCAGTCCATATGGCTAGTTGAGCTTGGACTCCACCAATGCTCAACTAATCACTCCCTCTCTAAAGATTCTAAGTGACAAAATGAGTTTTAGGGAAGGAGACATCACAATGTCTCATCCACCACACCCCCTCTAGAAAAATAACTATAATGGTTTTACACTTTATAATTAGTGCAAAACACTTTACATAATTTATCCTAATTTTTTTTGTGAAAAGAGAAAAATATTTCGAGCTACTTAAAAAATTACAATTTAGTCACTGGCCCCCTAAAAATGCCTAGGCCTATGACATTTCCCCAGTCCAATGGTCGACGTCCTTATTTATTAAGCTGATGGGTGTCGCTTGAAATCTTGAGGAGTGTTGCGGTATCGTGCCTCTTATATTCGGATTATGCACACCGGTGTCTGTTTCTTGTGGGATGGACTTCTGATGGAAATACTATTTACTCACTTGAACTCCTCTAGCTTGTGATGGGTGTAAACACGGTATTTTGTTCGGGTATCATGATAACGCCAAATACCATAATAAGAATAAACTCAAAATAATGAGAGCAAGTGTACGTTACTGTATACCGAACCAAAATTGTCTCAACTGGGCCTAGGCCATGACCCACTTTGTTATCACCTAAACATCTAGGTGGAGGTCTTGATGGATCGGGTGGTAACCATAATCCATTCCCGCAAGACCGTTCCTTGGGTGATCTCATGCCAGGTCGCTCATCTCAATTCCCCATCCCCCTGAGACCCGAGATACCCCTTGTTATCCCTCTTGTTGAGAACCCTGAACCTCGTCCTGCCAAACCTTAAGGCCTCCTCGAGATATAACTAATAACTGATGGCATTGCCAAAGTAGCATTTTTTATTATTTTATTTTGTGTGATTGTGTGTGTTTTTTTGTTATGTTTTATATGTTTCTTGTAGTTTTGGGTTAGAAAACTTGTAGGTATTAAGTCAGGCTTTGGATTGAGGAAATCCTAGCAAAAAGAAGATTAGAAAGGTGAAATTGGGGCTGAATGTTCAAACCAGGAGAAAGTCGCGAGTGTGACTTTAGGCTTCACGGTCGCGATTTGGACCTGAAATGAGACAGTAGCTTTGGTGATCAAGTCATAAGCGCGTTTCAATTGCACGATCGCGACACAACATTCAGCAGGGGCAGAACTGAAAGCTGGTTGAGAAGACATGTTGGTTCAATGTGTCTATTCGGTGGCAGTTGATGAAACAGACCAAAAACTACCCCAACTGATCAACCAACAACATCTTAAACTTTCCACATCAGTTCTCTATAAATATTCATCTAAGGTATCAAAACAGAGAAGAGAGATATAGCAGAAAAACCAGAGGATTGATGACAGCATAAACTCAACATTATTTTCCAGAATAGGCGAGAGCCATTCTTGTGATCAAGCCAAGCAACAAATCAGAAGATTTCTCGAGGTGTGACGCCCTCCTAGAGGCTGAAGTGATTGTTTTTAATCTTCTTCTTGTTCTTTAAGATCTTTTGATTGTTGTATTTCATTTACTCTTATCAAAACAAGCATTGTATGAATGTGGATTTTATGGAATGAAATGTTTTTAAAGTTGTGTTATTGACTCGTGAATTTGATTGTTAATGGAAAAGTTGTTCTCAGAAGGAATTAAACCTTCTGTAACATGCCACAACTTCCATGACATGTCTCCCACAGAATGACCAATGATTCCCCACTTTCTCTACAGGAAATCACTAATCACCCTGTAAGGGATAGTTAGGATCGTCGCCCTGTAAAATCCTGTGAAAATTTTTCG